>BQNB010049772.1:0-28674 GCA_026074375.1 Tanacetum coccineum
ACAACCTTCCCATTCCAAAGATATACCTTGGTGTTCCAACAACATCAAGATGAATCTATCTACAATGCATGGACTCGTTTCAAAAACCTAATATAAAGAGTCCCTCATCATGGCCTCGATTTATGGTCCCTTACTCAATTCTTTTATTATCATGTCGACGACTAGACCCGAATGGACCTTAACTTTGCATCAGATGGGAAACTTAGGGAACTAAGTGGTAAAGAAGCATGGGAAGCTATAGAAAAATTCGCCCAAGGCTAAAAAGAATGGGACAACCCACCATACATTATTTCTGAACAAGAAGTAGCAAATTTGATGGCTCAAGCAAAAAGATTGTTTAGAAATGAGAATGTTTGGGTTGAGATGCATAGAGGTATAACATGGGATAAGGTGGAAAATTCAAACCCATAAAGTACCCCACAAGTCCTCTCATTATTTGAGGAAAACACACCGCCCGTGACTTACCCGGATGAAGTAGAAGAGTTTATAGGAATCCCGATTGAGGTAGAACCTTTAGACGAAACATAACTAGAGGATTTAGGCTTGAACACTTGTAATGAGGACATTCCTCTTAGTTCTAGGGAAATTCCTAATTTTGATGAATCAGAGTCTCAACCACAACCCTTTCCTAGTTTCCCATCCTTAGGTGTTTTAGGATGAAGGAAGTAGATCATTTGGCCAATCATACACCGCCTTCACTTCACATAGTATTTTTCCACCATAAGGATACGTATTACTATTATCACCCACGCATTGGCGACCCCAAGAAACATTATGGATTTAAACCAGGTTGATTAGGACAAGGTGGATCCCTAGGTGTTGATTTTTCGAATTGGGAGATGATAGAAGATGATTAGCAATTAGAACCCAAAGAAGTTTCTTTTCTTGGAAGGAGACTTAATTTACCCGTTAGGCCAAAAGAGTTAGTGAATGTTAGGATTAAAGAAACACACCATTCGGAGCATATAACTCAACAACCAATTTTTTAACATGTGACCCCTTCTCACAACAATGGTGTGTACCGTTACTATCACCTACACTTGATCTCAAGTGTAGGGGAACCCTCCCTTTTATTTGTTAAATAAGGGTAGAGTCAGGCTCGTGACTCGAACAAAAACAAGCACTTCTTGGGAGGCAACCTAATATTTACTTTCCCGCATTCAGTAGTGTCTTGTGTTTTATTTTTTATTGTTTGTTTTATAATGTTTGAAATACTTTATAATCATGCTTTGTTTGTTTATAACTTCGTCTTATTTGCAATCAAAGGTATTTTGCAATAAAATAAGTGTAGGGGAATATATCCGGTTTTTAAGAACCAAATTCAAACATTTTAAATAAATTTTTTAGATTAATTCGCGTCAGTTTCAAGTCATATGATTGTAAGGATTATTAATTCCAGGTTTTTATGCAGTGCTTTCTTCATATTTAACTAATAAAATTGCGTGCAGGAAATTTTTCATTGAAAACGAAGAAGAATTTTTCATAGACCTTGGAGACAGCGTCGGGATTAACACCTGACGGCGTCGGGATTAACACCCGACGGCGTCGCGTCCCCATGAATGTAAAAATTTGAATTTTTCAGTATATGTGAAAAATAAAATGTGCAATATTTAAAATTTGTAATTCTTTTATAAACCTGCATAAACCTATGATTACATCATTACTCTCATCCTATCTTTACTATTTTCATAGAGTCAAAACCCTAAACTTATTGTATTTATATCTATCCCGCCGATTTTATGCTTGGTGTAGTTGTCTTTGTCTTTGATTACAGGTTATATTTGACGAAAAGAAGCTTGGAAATTCTTATGAAGTTTCATTAGATGATTCTTGGAGGACGATTTAACCAGTTATCGCATGTTTCTTCTCTATTATTGAGCAAACCAGGGGAGTACTAGTTTCTTTTCCTTGTTTTCTTTTCCCTTTATTCGATTTTACAGGTACTTCTATAGAACATTAGGGACAATGTTCAACTTAAATGTAGGGGGGAATAAGCCTTGGAAACTATTCCTTCATTTGCCATTTGCTTATTCCTTAAAATGATGGGTAATATATCGAAACATAGCATAAAAAGGTAATTTTGACCCAAATTTAAATTTTTTTATGACACATACCGACGAAAACCGAGTATTAATAGCGTCTCATGGATAGGAATGTGTATGACTAGCACAAAAACCCTCAAAATTCCACCCCAAAAATGTGAGGTTCGCCTTTAGATCTTTAGGAATTCGGGTATCCATTATTGATACCCAAGATAGTTTATACCTTTAGCTTTCTCGAGTTAAGGTTCGAATGCAGTCATATGTGTCTATTCCGTCGTTATGGATTTATACGTATGGTCTTTGTCGCCTTTTCTGGGGCATTGGTATCGGTATTAAATTATATAAGTGTACCGGTAGTATATTAAATTCTAGAACTTGTTTTTGTGATGCATCCCGAGACCGCATAGTAAGTATTAGGATTTGCTAGATAAGAGGCACTAGGATTAACCCATGTTTTAAACCTGTAATTGTTATGATGGTCACACCGATCATATAACTATCCCACACCCTTGCCATGCACTCATTTTTAGTGCAGGATACCCCTAGTACAACCCTCCAAGCCTATCCTTTTTCACGGTTCTCGTAATTTTCTAGTTAAGCCAAACTATTAATGAAGAGCATTGTCACCCTTAAACCAATCGTTACACCCAAATCGCCTTAGCCTACCTTGTATGTACTCGCTTTTAGTACATTATTATTTTAACCCAAGTTAATTATTTAAGTACACAGTTTCTAAGTCCTTATCCTTGTAAATACAGTTTTGGGACGATTGGGATTCATGGTAGTATTCATCTTATGAAGAATTGGGGAAGAAGTAATTTATTACCCCCAATAGAGCTCAATAAGCTCCATGTTATTTTGATCCACCTCAAATCGGGTCATTAGTTAGATTGTAAATAATCGAGTATGTAAAAGTTCAAGTGTAGGGGTGTATCTATAAACCCCCATGATGTATTATATGTCTAAGCAATGGTAGGGCAAAAGTGTACGAAAAAAATGTATATAAAAAAATGTATATAAACAAAAGAGTGAAAAAAATGTACGGGCTGCCAAATGCTTATGTTTATGTTTATATTAGAGTTAAGAAAACAAAAAGAAAGAGATTGGTGTAGAGTTTTGTAGAGTTTGTATATTTTGTCTGAGTCTTTGGCTTAGCAACCTAACCAACGTGTATTCTTATAAATAATTAGCTAACCATTAATATTATCTTACACCTACACCCCACAACCCTTTCCGTTTCCAGTAATGAATAATGTTTGCGCCTAGCGATGGAGGTTTAATCATTTACCAAGCCTATGGTAATTTATATGCTATGACATGTAATGAGTGTTGATTTTCTGTTTCCCTATTATGTTATAATTTATTATACACCCGAGTGAAAGAGAGAATCCCAAACACTTATGTGAGGTGCTAGTATATACTTTTTGTGCTTTTAATTACGAGGTCTAAAAGGTTGTGTTGTAAAATACTTTTAAAGAGTAGGTTAAATGACCCTCATATTGCTATTGTCTAGGTAGAAAAACCTATTTGCTTGAGGACTAGCAAATCCCAAGTGTAGGGGTATTTGAGGAGGTGTCATTTTATACACTATTTCGGGGTCATTTAACCTCCTAAATCATGCAAATATTCCCAGATTACATGCTTAATCGTTTGTTTTTAGGTTTTTAGCAATTGGATGGCTTTTGGAGGAAATACATGTGACTTGGGATCATTTGGAGAAGAAACAGACAAGATTACGGACCTACACCAAATATCTTGAAGATTTATGCAAACAGTGGCTGGAGACGGCGTCGTAGGCATAAAGCGACGCCGTCGTGATCTATATAGTGACGGCGCCAAGAATTTCGCGACGGCGTCAGGACGTGGCCGACTTAAAGAGGATCTAGAATCATCTACGTGGCAACGGCGTCAGGATTACAAAGCGACGCCGTTATGTCGACATCTTTATAAATATAAATCTATTTTTAGGGTTTTAAGTGTGTAACTTTGGGATAACTTTGTATTAACCTAGGGAGACGAACCCTAGTCATTTTACGAGCTTTATAGTTCGTTTTTAGGGCTTCAAAACCCTATTCTACTACCTTGAATCCATGTTTTAATCAAGTAAGGTTGTTTGTCATTAATCATTCAATATGTCTATATGTTGTTTGATTGATTTATCTTCTTGCTTTCTTTATAACATGCAAGGCTAAACCCTCCTTTCTATTTATCTATGATTACATGAAACTTAGATTGTAGATCCTTTTTATGTTGCTTCTTGTTGATGAATATGCGCGTTAGGCCTTAGAAAACCAGCTCTTGTCTGTAGCGCTGTTGGACACTCTAAGGAAATGCGATGCGTAGAAAGGATACCATAGGGTAACAGTCTTCATACTACCTTGCCCCTTATGTGGTTGATCCCTCTTAAGGTATTTCACACGCATTTAAGAAACTCTTCGGGCCTGTAATATCTTCATACTACAAACTTGGCTTGGCCTTAATGCAACTATTAAATAGACGACGGATTCATGTAATTCGTTTATAACTTAAGAAATACTACACACTACATCACAAAGTGTGACAAGGCAACATGATTAGGAGAAACAATCTGATAAGTAATGCATGATTAAGTAAATACATTTAAATATCATAAAGTTATCAACCAGAGATTAGTTTATCATTAGTTTTTAGTTAATATTAATCATAACCACCCTCTCAGAATCATAGATTACTGCTTGATAAAATATAAAAACACAAAAATAATATCTCTCAACCCCTAGAATTTTGTTAGACCATGATCAACCATTCCCAACCTATTCCCCTAGAGAACGACACCACCTCTGATCTTTCCTATACAACTTACTACACGGTTAGGTTACTCGCTATGGGATTTGGTAAAACGTACTTGTAGAAGTCCTACGACGACCGCATTAAGTTTTTGGCGCCGTTGCCGGGGAAAAGTTAGGTTTTAATCATAGTTTAACTTAGTTCTACTCGCTTGAATCCTTTCAAGTGAGATTTTAATTCCGTGTATTAGCTTTCTCGTAGTCTATCTTTTCTTTGTGTTAATTTTTTCGTAACCCATTCTCGTCAACCACCATGGGAGACGAGAATCCTATCCGTACATCTTGAGACTACTCCCAAACCTAGCCATACGAGGGCTACAAGAATACATCGACTCCCGTAGGGAACAACGTGGTACCTCTTTGATCTGACACCATCCGGTTGGTGCAAACGGATGCTCATTCCACGGACTTCGGTCCAAGGATCCAAACCAACACCTCAAGGATTTCTTAAAACTTATGGACTCACTTGACCTTGACGGTGAAAACAGGTATAAATGAACCGACATGCATTTATTTCAAGTTTTACCCTTCGCGATTAAGCTATCAATTGGCTTGAACCTCTTCCAGCAGGATACCATCACACATGGTGAGATTCTTACTATCTCGTTCTTGCTCAATTCTTTCCACCGGGAAGGACCCAAAACTCTGCAATGATATTCTGATGTTCCAACAACATCATAAAGAATCTATATCAGAAGCATGGACTCGTTGTAGGATCGAGAAATCTTAATGAACCACTGATAACTGCAACTAGCGGAATCTAGTTTTGGCATTGACTTAAGAAGAACACACAATAGTTTCTCAAACGATTTCTTTTATAAACCTTTTGAATCTGCCTAACTTGCAGATCCCTAATACAATACTAATAATTCTTAACTCGTGTTTTTCTATCTCTGTGCTATATTTTAATATCTTCCTAGAGATCCTTTTATAAACATAAGGATAACCTCTAGTAGATGTACATCCTGCGTATATCATAAACACTAATTGATACTTATCACTAATAACTGATACCAAGATAAAGATCTAAAACAACCGTGAAACTTTATAGTTTCCTAATCCCAGGCAGTACTTCAATCTTTGACTGGCATACTGTTGACTTTCTATTTAGCAGTTACTTTGATCTTTTCACTTAGCAGTAATTAGACCTTTTTGACTGTATTTCCCAACAAGTCTCCCCTAACACTTGAATTTCTACTTGCTTTGACTTCAAGTTTCTTGTTATGGTCTTCTTTGTATTAAGCACTCCGTCTTGTCCATTTAAGCATTAACTTGCCTACAATCTTTTAAAGCTACCCATCCTTGACATATCTGGTACACCATCGTGTTTGATATTTTGAATAAAGCATCTCTTCAAAAATCTTTGTCTTTGTATCAAACAGATTGTTCTTCTCAGCAACATGTCTTCGCAGCAACATGAATGATTGAGACTTTACCAAGTAGTCCATTCACTTCTTGGGCTAGTCCATTCTTTGGTACCATAGAAAGTCATAACTCCATGGTGAACTGAAAATCACTCAACACTCAGAACATGAATCATAGTGTGTTGAATACTATATGAACTTTTGGTAAGTCATTACAACCATAAACGATTTTATTAGTCTATACCTGTATCCGTTTTCTCAGAGACTAGTCAACTTCTCAGTAATTAAAACATTGGTGAGTTGAGTACCATATATTTTGAGCAAACTATTAAACTATCAACGGATTTGAATCTTCCTCTACCTACAAAAAGCCGTTTGCTTTGGGTAGCCAAAAATTCATTGTACACCATAGTTAATTGATCACATAACAATTTTGGTAAATTGTCAACCTACAACAGATTCGGGAGTCTTTCACCAATAAACTGTTATGATTATGGCCTAGTCAATTCTATTGTTTGTAAGACAATGGTGAATTGATTACCCATTTGCTGTGTGGTGGTTTTACCACACTCAAATCCCCTTAAAACAGTTTGACATTCAATACTTGTGCCTTTAATCTTTTTGCACACTCAATATCATCACCATAATTTAAAAAACAACTTTTTAACTAGCAGTACTTTCAACAAAGTATTGTTTGTTTTACACTACAGTACTTAACAAAGCAAAGTATGCTTGTTCAACAGTTAAATCTTTTATCAAGTAAGATAATATAAAGAAAATTTGATAATACATCAACAGTTGTTTAAGAATTGTCACCATCTTCAGTTGTCCACAAGATGAACAAATGTATCAAAGTGATGGCTGTCTCAGCTCTCTCAACTTCCATGCCATGATCTAGCATCCTTAATCATCAACTCTCTGATAGAGGATATACTTCTTTCAGCTAGCATGTGAACATGGTGCCATCTTCTATCTCTGAGGTATATAACTCCTGAAGATACATGAAAACCTCCATCTTATAATTTCCATTCTTCTTGAGATCCTCCAGAAGTCATCATCACCTTGATCAGCCATCTCCCAAATAATGTTTAGATCACCTAGAAGCATCAAACCTAAGCGTTGGATGAATGTTCTCCTAATAATCATCAACAAACTCGAATATAGTGATATAAAGCCTGTGCTATACTAAACATGCAGTATTCTCCCATAAAGTATCAAAAGCCCGAAGTGATTATTACTCTGTGAATGATAGAACGACTCCATCAGGTGAAACAATAACTTGGAGCTCGTAAAGCAAGGAGATTCCTTCTATTCTCTTTATCTGGTGCATTCTTTTCAAAATTCTACAACCCGAAGATGTTTCTACGCTCATCCCTTGGTTTCATGAATACTCAACTTAGCATCTTTTGATGCTGTTGCTTTCAGTAATATGGTACTCCTCTGTCCGCTAGAGGTCCTTTGTACATCTCTTTCCTTTCAACATTTCCCTTTCTTTCTCTTGAAACCATTAAGGTGTGTTGGAACAAAGTCTTGAAGGAGTCTTTATGGATGTCTTGAACTTTGTCATAAAACTCCTTCATCTGTGGATACTTAGTATTTGCTAATTTTGTATCCTTGTCCTTTTAGGAAACTCATCATTTGATTTCTTTCTTGAGCAAAAAGTAAGGTTTCCTCAAAGTGGTCCTTGGCTTTGTTTTCTCAATTCTTCAAACCTCTATTCTTCCTCTTCTGCAACCCATTCAGCTTGAATTTGTTCTAGCAACCTCCTCATCATTGTCTTCCAAGCTCTGATTTGTTGAGGTTCCATGTCATCTTTTTCGGTTTTCTTCAACCAGAATCCCTATGCCTTTATCTTAGGGTCAGTACCTGTGAGTATCAGTACCTTGAGTTGGCTGTTAGGTTAATTGTATGGGACCAGAAGCTCAAACCTCATGGTCTTGAATAGCAACAAAACATCAATCAGCATAATGTTGTTTTCTTCAAGTCAATACTTAATTGGACGGAGTTGTCTGAAGAAACCGTGCTTCAATCTTCAAAGTTGAGGGTCCTTGAGTCATAGTACCCTGTCAAGCATACTTTGAGATTGTCTGCCAAATCCAATTCTTTTTTACAGTTTCTCCACACTTATACATTAGAAACTTCGTTACTCCTCAAAAAAAAGCCTTCTTCATTCCCCAGCACTTTTTCCTTCTAATCAGTAAACACATACCTAAAATCAGCATAACATCAAAGAAATGATGTGTTGCAACTTCGTTCTAGAACATTGTGCTCTTCGACAAAATCCTTCTCCTTATTCCTCCAATTTGACTGAAGACCACTTTCTTCTTTTGCTTCTTTCCTTCGTCTCTTTTGCTTACTGAAGTTTATTACTCTACCCAAAGAGTAAAACATGATGTTTTTAACCACTGGAGCTACGAATTTTGAACAATTCATGAGCTTGCTTGAGCATGATATAAGATTAGCTTGAGAAAAGTTTGCTTCTTGAGTCTCTTAAACCTCCCTGTTCAAAGCATAAATATCTTAAAGTCCCTCATCTCCTCCAGATGTCGGAACGCATCTGTGGAGTTGTAATCATTGGAGCTTAGAATAGAACACATCCTGAGGTTCAGACCGTACCTTGGAGTCCAACAGTCCCTTTGTATATTCACAGTCCCTTGAAGGTACATACCTTGAACCTGAAGCGGTACGTGAGTGTGGAATGCTGCACTTTAGAATGAGCAGCACTTTGAGTTTGGAGTGCCCTTGAGCAATTCCCTTGCATAACTTGCAGCCCTAGAATGAGACTAAGTTCTCTGGTCTTCGCTCAGCGCCATGCGGTGACTACTTCCTAACATAGATGGAGTCAAGGGAGTAATCCAACAGGGAAACTTAGTGCTATGCTTCCTCATGAATGTAAACACTTTAGAAGGAAGTGAAACTGATGGCATAAAATCTTGAGGTCTGTCTACCCCCTCTAACTGCTTATTCAAAAACAATTGAACGAACCTAGGATACATAAGAAAAGGAGTACCATTTGAAATATGTCGCATTCCATTCAGTATCAACAAAGAAAAGTTGAACCTCTGATTTGTTGCTAGACCGACGAGGGGCAGCGGTCGATTTTTGGTACCAAATTGCTCCCATGAGTACCTTAGTACTTAGCAGTGAAGTAATACTTGATCAATTACTTCCCAACTGTGGGCTAAAAAAGGTTTAGGAGAATAAGTTGTGCAAGATACCCACGTAGCCAAAAACTCGAGCGTATCCCAAATCACCTTGCTTAGAAACCATCAACCCATTTCATCGTCAAAGAGTTAGTTCCCAGCTCGAATGGTAGCCTTCAAAACCAAAATCTTCTTGCCAGCTACCTTGGCGCGAATGTGAGTACATCATTAATCACTTGAGAGTACGTAGCCAAAATTGTTGAAGCCATGACCAATAAATCAGAATCCAACCAACAAAGAGTAATTAAATGAGCAACCCGTGATAAAACGATATTTGATACAAATCTCACATTTCCAGATCCGTCTTTCCACACACCATCAATTGTGCTTGTTACAAGTACAACTGTTTGCCAGTTGGAAAGGAATTGGATGTGCGTCGAGTTGGAAATTAAAAAATGATGAATGTAAAGTAAGTAAAAGTGAGAGAAGAAATGCATTCATTGAATATTTTTATAGGTTGCGACGTCTAACAAGAATTAACGTTGGAGATACGTTTTTTACGCAAAAACGTACGTTTGACGTTGACCGAACGTAGAACAGTACTTGTTGCTAAGCAGTACTCTTCTAAGGCAAGCAGTACTTTGAATGGAAGTAGCAGTACTTGCACACAAAAAGAAGTCCAACTCAATATTGTGCAACGACAACCCTTCAACTTCAAAACTATCTCTTCTAACATCAAACTCCTGAAAAATCATTCTAAATCCTCCCACAAATAATAGCTAGCGTGCATTCCAAAAAACCAATCTAACCAAAACAGTACTTTACTTTGATACACCATACTTTAAATGGTATCCTCCCCTCAACAATACTAATGGTTACATCATCCCCAATTTTACCACCAAAAGTTATATCTTGCCAGACAAAGCCTTTGTGAGTAAATCTGCTACATTGTCATCAGTATGAACCTGACCACATTAATGAAGCCCTCTGCCAAACAACTCGAATGAAGTGAGTCGAATATGGATATGCTTGCTCCCTCGAGTTAAAACAGATTCTCACTATGCAAAGTGGTGCTCTCCATTGTCTATATGGATTTCAGTGTTCATGAAGTTAAATCCTAATCAAGCATTTGATTTTGCATCCACAGACCTGAGTCATAACAACTTGCAGCTGCTACAAATTCTTGCTTTCTGTAGAGGAGATACCACAATTGTTTGTTTCTTGCATTGCCAAGAAACTAGTCTTCTTCCAAGAACTGACCATCCTCCTGATAAGTTGATCTTCTCTCATGGTTGTCCCCAGCATAGTCCCTCTAACCGTAAAAGCTTCCAAATAAAAACGAATCCTTAGATACCAAAACCCAAATGAGGCTGAAGTTTAGAATATCTAAAGATCCCCTTTACAGCATGTAGATGAGAAACCCTTTGGAGTGACCTTGAAATCTGCACACGACAGACACAAACATTAGTCCTGGTCTTGAAGCTGTTCAGTACATGTGACACCGATATAGACCTAAAAGAATATGTACATCAACATCTTCACCTTCTTCAAACTTTTTTCCTAGAGATTGAGCTTCAAATGGGGTGTGTTCCCGCCACCCCACCTTACCTCGCTCACCCCGCTGGCTTAATGGTTTTTCTAAAGTCAAACTATGATTGAGAATAACGTTCACAAATTTGTCTTACTTAGAAAAAACACACCATTGGATTGCTTGACTTGAACCCTAAAATAAAGTGAGTCACCCATGAACTCACCCTGGAATTCCTCTTTTGCAAAAGATCTTCAAAATCCTTCACCATAGAAGACTTGGTAGATCCCAAGATGATATCTTCCAACATATACCTGTACCTACATATATCTCCTTCTATCTTTTCTCTAATAAACAGAGTTTTATCTATAGCCCCTCTCCTATAATCCATGCATCAAAAGAAGAAGGTGAAGTCCCTTTCATACCATGGCCTCAGGGGCTTGATAGCGGCCATAAAGTGCCTTGACAACTCTGTAGACCTTGTTTGGATGAGCAGGATCTTCAAAACCTGGAGGCTGTTTGACATACACTTCTTCTGTGATGTTGCCATATAAGAATGCACTCTTGACATCCATCTGATAGACAAGAAAGCCCATGAAAGATGCAAATGCCAAAAAGAGTCTTATTGCTTCAATTCGGGCAACTGGTGCAAACACTTCATCATAGTCCACACCTTCTTCTTGTCTTTACACTTTGCAACTAGCGTTCCTATGTTCTTGATAAAAGTCCCCCGTTATGCTCATCTTGTTTCCTAAAAACCCCATTAGTTCCAAATCACTCCTTTGCCCTTTGGTAGTCCACATAACACCCATACCTCTTGTAGCTTGAATTGAAGCAGTTCTTCTTGCATCGCTTCAACCCAACTTTCATCTGCTAAGGCTTGAGAGACTTTCTTGGGTTCCTCTTAGAAAAGAACAAAGCAAAGAAAAAAAATATAAACAACAACTTATGCAGATCCTTTGTGGTTAGTTCATTTGCTTGTATATGAAAGATAGCAAGTGCTTGATAGTAGATTTGAACTACTGTTTTGAAGCTTTCTTCATGTTTGAACCCCACAGTACTTTTGCCTAATACTTTACTTTGAGGATGAATCTTAAGAATTCAAATGTGGGGAGTAGAAGGGAACATCACAGGTAGAATCCAAGTTATTTGTAGTCACTACCACCGCCTTTCCGTCAGCAGCAAAAGAGTTGTAGAAGAAAACACCATCTGTTGGGTATCATCATCAAATCTGTAGTGAATTGCAGTACTTTGGAGGGAGGTGTATTACAGTACTGAATGAAAGTACTGTTGACATGTTCTTTTCCCTTTGCAATAGATATTCTCCTCTTTTCCTCTTCAAAAGCAATCCTTTGATCATCATTATGAGCTTTGGCAAGAGATTCTTGATGCATCAAATTCATAAGCTCATCATGTAAAGCTTGTTCTTCAGAGGACAATGGAACTTCTTTTGCAGCAGTACGTTCCTCTGGATGCATAGGCTGAGCTGTATGAACAATGAATTGCTGGTCATCTAAATCTTCAACATCATCCAAAGTTGAAACTTTGTCTCCGGAATCAGCATAGTTTTCTTTCCTAACAGGAATGTAATTCATGGATGGAGTTAGAAGGTCAAGATCAAACATCCAATCAGGACCTTTTCCCTTTTGATTCTCAAGAAAGTTTACATGAAGACAGTCTTGAACCTTTCTTGTGACCCTGTTATAGACTCTAAAACCTTTGCTGTTAGTAGAGTATCCCAACAGATAGCCTTCTTCTGACTTGCCATCAAACTTACCCAAATGATCTAGAGTATTAAGTATAGTCAGAGGACATCCAAAAGGTCTCATGAAACTGATGTTAGGAGATCTTCCCATCAAAATTTCATAAGGAGTCTTCATTTGAGGTTTAGTCACCAAAACTCTATTAAGCACATAGCAAGCTGTATTGACTGCTTCAGCCCAAAATTGAATAGGTAGAAGGGAGTCTGCTAACATAGTTCTAGCAGCTTCAATAAGAGTCCTATTCTTTCTTTCTGCAACACCATTTTGCTGAGGAGTCCTTGCAATGCTATATTCTCTCTTGATTCCTTTCTTGGCACAAAACTCATTCATAAGTTGATTCTTGAACTCTGTTCCATGGTCACACCTGATGGTCTTTACTTTATGTCTTAGCCTGTTTTCCAAACCCACAATCAGATCATGAAGCATATCATATGTCTCATCCTTGTAGGCCAAGAAAAACACCCAACTGAATTTGCTGCAGTCATCAGTGACCACCAAGCAGTACTTTTTCTTGTTTATACTCTCTACTGAAACAGGTCCAAATAAGTCCATGTGGAGCAATTCTAAAGGTTCTCTGATAGTTCTTTCTTTAACCTTTTTGCAAGAAGCCCTGTGTTGTTTCCCCTTGTTACATGCAAGACACGAATGATCAATCTTGAATGTCTTGGAGGGTAAACCTTTAACCAGATTGCCTTGAACCAACTTGTTAATGTTCTTGAGATTTACATGCCCCAATCTTCTGTGCCATAAAACAACTTCATCATTTGTTGCCTTTGCAACTAAACAAGTTACTCCTCCAGAAGGAATAATGTTCTTTAGATCCAGACTGTAGACATCATTCTTTCTAGGAGCTCTAAGAATTACCAGATCTTCATCAACAAACTTGAACTTTGGAGATAGGATAAGACATTCTTTATCTGTGAAGAGAACATTGTGCTTCTTATCACAGATTTGAGAAACAGATAAGAGATTAAACTTGAGCTCCTCCACATAGCTAACTTTCTCAAAGTCTAAGCATGATGTCTTAATGGTTCCTTTTCCTGAGATTCTTCCACCTTTAGAGTCATTTCCAAAAGCCACATAACCACCCTTGAACTCTTTAAAATCAGACAGCTTGTCCTTGTCTCCTGTCATACTTCCAGAGCATCCACTGTCAATGATAGCATAGTCCTTGAGATCTTCTTCTGGATTGCCCTGTACAAACAATTTCAAAGCATTAGACTCTTTTAGGGACCCAAGTCATAACTGACTTGGATACCCCTAATGGAGTTACATACTCAAATTGCTTGAGTGTGTAAGATCCATTATCCCTATTCACAGAATCTAGATAGTTCCCTTTTGGTCTCCATGTTTGTTTTGGATTTATCATTGCACTCTTTTTGACAGTTTGTGGAAGTACTGCTTGGGATTCAAACATACTTCCTTTCTTTACCCAGATAGATTTCACAATTTTCTTGGGTCTTTGTGGTCTGTGAGGAGTCCCCTTGAAAAATTGAGGTTCTAGTACATGTATTATCCATACCTTGATAATAAGGTCTACCAGTACTTTGTGAAAGTACTGCGTGTGGTAATTTAGGTCTAGCAGTATCTTGATAAAACACATTAGCCAGTACCTTTTTGAAAGTATTAGGTGAATTATTTTGTTGCTGTTCGGTCTATTTTTGGTCTGGCCATGTACTTTCAACCCTTCCCATGAATCTGCTGGATGATAAAAGACCTCCTTTGTGAGGTACTTAGATGTTTCTTTCTTGAGAAATTACTATGGTTCACCCTTTGGATGTTGTTCCACACTGGTCTTTTGTCCCTTGTACCCTGTGTTCCCTTAGGTTTATGAGTTTGGGTTTGTTTGAAGGTTCTTTCATAGAGATTACAGTCCTTGATTAGTGATTAGGACTGTAAACATACATTAGACATAATTTACCACACCCTTTGTGCCCAAACCCCTTTCTCCCCTAGATACTAGACCAACACTGATTTGACTCGCTAGGTGACCATGTTTTCAAAGAGTTTCACTATTATCTAGATCAAAACAGTTCTTTCTTTTGAATTTCTGAAGAGTTTAAAAACATCTCTTCATCCATCACTACACCCAATCTTCAATTATGACTTTATTTCTATCAATTTCTGGTTGACTAGACTTTGTATTCTCTTGATTAAGGACCTTATTCCTAATGGCTAGTTCATCTATCCCTGTAAAAGAGACATTTGCCCTAGGTGTAATGATATACCTGTTGGTGAGGTACCGAATGGAATCCTTTGTTTTTTTTTTGAAAGTTGAATACAAAGAATCAGTCGAGAATTTTGTATTCCCCAGATGAATGTCACTTATCATACCACTACTAGACCACAACCCCAATCCTAAACCAACGTTTATCAGACAAATATCATAGCTTGTTTATGACTTCATTTTGAAGTACAGAAGCATTTGACCATTTTCAAGTTTACCTTGAAATCATCTCTTTCTTTTAAGGCTTGATCTAGTTCCTTTTGTTTTTCTTCTAGTTTCAAATCCTTTATCTTTAAGTCATATTCCATCTGTTCATACTTATCACCCCATGCATATTCATTCTTTTCATGTGTTTTAAGTATAACTTCTAGTGACTCTAAGCTCATTTGATATCCTAGAATTTCAGTCCCTAGCTTTTGAAAATTATCTCTTTCAGTTTGATAGCTTTCAAGCAACTTTTTATAAGATTTACTACATTTGGAACAGTAAGGTAACCCTCAGAGTTTGAAGCCATCAAAGCTAGAACACTGGTGTTCATCAGCTTTGTTGCTTCCATTCAAATCCACCAAGTTCCAACTGTCCAAAGTGCACATGTTCTGCATCAAACTCCATGCTCCAATCATCTTGTTCAACTTCAGTCAGTGCCATCATGGCCAATGTCACTGGTTCAGCATCAAATTCCTTGGTCCAGTCAATGTCTTCATTGTTGTCTGTTGCCACTAAGGCTTTTGAGTTTGAATCTTCAAAGCCATAACTTCCTTTTCCTGACGACCATATCTATTGTCTGTATTTCCTGGTATTTAGCAAATCTACACTCCCTAGCAAAATGACCCAACTTTTGACAGTTAAAGCATTCAATCTTTGACTTATCAAAAGTAATCCCATTCTGATGGCTGAGGTCAATGGTCTTCTGTTTTCTCCGTCATAAACTACCTTATCCTTCAGTTATCATAGCAACTTGCCATCTAATGTCAAATTTCTTTCCATAGCACTTCATCAATTTGCTAACAGGTCTTCATCATCAATAGTTGTATGAATAGATCTTGTGAGCAAGAAGGAACATATGAATTCTCTGAGTGGAAGCACAGTAGAGCATTATGCACCTGGCTTGAGGCAGCCTGATTATATCCTTTTGAATATTGCTGGTCAACCGTAACTTAATGTTTGCACAAAGTACTCTATTATTAACTTGGCCCCCTTTGACTCAGTGGACAAGAAAAGCATTATTTTGTGAGTTTGAGTTGAAACACCCTTCAATTCATGCTCATCAAACACCTTCAAGTTTTTGTAGATATCATTCAAACTCCAATCATCCAATCCAGGTAGTACCCCGAATCATTGTAGCAATCTACATTCCACACAAATGGTAAACCTTCTTAGAAACTTCAAATTTGCATCTTTCATGGACAACTTATTAGCATCATATAATCCAAGCATATCAAGAATGTTTCTAAAACCTTTCGTATGCTGAATCTAGCTCTTCTCTAGATCCGATAGTAAATGTCTCGAATTGTTGTTTCAAAAGATTCTTTTGCATCTTCTTTGATGCTTCATTACCTCCAAATCTTGCTTTTATGGCTGTCCATAAGGTTTTTGCATTTGTGGCATCATGAAAACTAAGAAGATGTCTATCAGGGATTGCAGAAAGCAATATGTTGAATCTTCTCATTGTTTCTTTCTGCTTGGCAGCTAGTAAGTTTTTGGTACTGACGAGGATGCAGGATCAGTTGTAGCTTGGTCTCCATTGGTGATTATATCCCATAGTATATGGTCAGTTATGGCAATATACTGTCGCATCTTCATGGACCATAGGTCATACTCTCCCTTCTTGATCATAGGGATTCTTAGTGCAGTGACAGACGAGGTGGGAGGGATAGGTTTAGTTTCAGACATCTTTTATGAGTTTTAAAAGATTTCGAATGATTAAAAGTTCTCTTACAAGAATCAAGTCTCTACACAAGACTCTGATACCAACTGAAGGACGATATTCCTTAATGAAACATTAACACTGATATACGTCAACTATGCAGAATCTAGTTGGCAGTACTAAGAAGAACACACAAAGATTAATCAAACAATTTGTATTATAAACCTTTGAATCTCCTAAATTGCAGAAACCCTAATACAAATACTAAATTTCCGTTTTTAATGTGTTTCAATGTCTTCCTAGAAAATCCTTTATAACATAAGGATATACCTCTAGTAATGTACAGTCCTTGTATGACATAAACACTAATCAATACTAATCATTAAATATAATTAATTGTTACAAGCATAAACTAATAACAAAACGCGTTTAAATGATAATCCTAAAGATTCCTTATCCACTGCAGTACTTCGATCTTTAACTTACAATTCTTTGACCCTTTTGCTTAGCCGACCATATTCCCTAATAGTAATCCAGATAAAGTAGACCATATGTCAAATGCCAACCTATGCCCTAATAGTCCAGTAAGTCACCAACCTAAACTCCTTAATAGCAAAACTCCATGTTACTACAAACACCCACCACGCCTACATGAACTAATCAATTCCCAAGTCTTAATCATAAATGTTATACGTTCAAGCAAGTCATCAATTGATAGAGTGGGTTTAAAGAAAAGGGGTAGAAAATAGAAGGAAGTCTCGATGACGAAATAAGTAGATGCCTTCGTGAAACTCATTTCAATTTCAAATAAGGGATACCAAATCAACTCCGTGATCACTTATCATTTTAATCTGAATCCTTAGCCATTTGTCATTTGAGTGAATCTTATTCGGATCGTTTTTAGTGTTATGTATCGTGTTTGTTGTGTTGTTGTTCGTGTTTAATGTTGTTAAACTAGGACAAATGTTGTTTTGAATTGTCGTTAACGGATAAACATCGTCTAGTCTAGCTTGTCATGATAGCGTTTTATTCCCAACTCAATCCAATAACACTAGTCCAACACCATCATATAACTAGCCCATAATCCATCACCAAAGTCTCGACCCACTCTAAATGTTATAACACGGCTGGCCCAATCATTTTGTAACAAAACAATTCACACAACCATTATAATTTCGTTTAATGGCCCAAGATTAACCAACCCAATATCAACAATAACATTCGGCCCAGTGAAACTCGGTGTACCAAAATTTCACCAGCCCCAAAACAAAAATTGCAATACTCGGCCCAAGGGTTTGAGTTATGAACCTGCCTGCCTTCTATTGTCATTCCCGGCCCAATAAGTAATACAACCCAAGTCCATTTCAAACATATAACCGGTTCAATCATACACACTCGTCCAGAACTCAAACCCATAAACTGATTGATACGAGTGATACTTAAATCTAGGTTATTTCCCTAAGTTTCCTCACAGTCAACATCAATTAACCCTAAACTCATTTCTATCCGCCCCCATCTTCCAAGACACCTCTCGACCAAAAAAATTAGATCCAAAATATTTCCAATCTTCAACCTTTAGATAACCCAAGACATACCTTTTAGTTATCTCGAATTAAGCACAAGCATAAACCATGTGTTCTTCGATTGTTATACAACCCACGAGATGAAATATACAAAACATCTATGAAGATGTTTCTGCTTCTTTTCACACAGAAAGGAGCCACAAAGAATCATGCCAGCCCATTTGATTTGACACTTTCGGCTTAAATATCTCGTAAAAGAGGTCTCGGGTAGGTTCTTTCTTTTGATGAGTTTGTCTTGAGTCTCAACCGAAACAAAGAATGACAATAACATAATTGTTATTAGTCATTCTTTATTTTCGAATATTGAAAAGGATTTATCATCTTTCACATAAATCTGTAATGAATTCATTTCGTGTTTTAGATCTTTTATGGTCTCGAATGTAATTGAATAACACGAAAGAAGTAAGTCTGAGATCTTTTCAGTTTAGATTATGGTTACAAGATCGAGTCTTGTAGTGTTTGATTGGAGATGGAGATGGTATAATTTGTTACGCTAGGATTAGGATTAGAAATTGGATCTGTTGAGTTGAGGCTGTTTGATTGTGACGAAGGGAATAAAATAGATTGATGTGGATTATTGATGGTGTGGCTGTTGTAATTTATGTTGTTGTAAATGTAGTTTTTTTTCTTTTGATCTGTTCCTTTAGTTTGGTTTTGATTTGGTTTTTACTTTTCATTTTCGTTTAGATCTTGACTCAGTTAATAGCAAACCACTGCTAACCAAACCGCCACTGTCACCAACCAAACCGCCATCCTTGATTTTGGTTGTTTTGACGGTTTTGATTAAAGTTTCCTCCACGGTTTTGGTTGAAGTTAGAATTGGTTCCTTGGTATCGGTTTTGGTTTGTTTGGACATTCGGTTGATTGAAACCCGGTGGTCTCATTTGACTTGCCAAATTGGAAGGTTGGTTTCTTTGGAGAAAATTGCCAACGGCTGCGGTTTGTTGAAATTGTTGGATATTGTCATGAAAAACGGGAAAATCGTTTCCACCTCGAGTTAACGGACAATGGTTAAAATTGTGATTCGATCCACAAGTAACACATACTTCCTCAACCGCTTTGACTGGTGCGGGAGTAGTAACAACTAAAGCTTTCATTTCATTCAACATTTTGTTCATCTTGATAGTCATCTTATCCTCGAGAGAAGCGGCTATTTGTTGCATATCTTTCGAAGAATTATTAGAAGGTGAAGAATTAGAAAGAGGAGCATCCGTACTCACTCTTGAATCACTAGCACGACTCCTTGAGTAACGAACTTTTGACTTGCTTTCAATAATCGCTAAACCTTCTTGAGGCATTTTGTCTAAGAAATTGCCACCTGCGGCGGAATCTAAGGCATCTTGATCGTTTGAATTCAAAGAATTGTAAAAAGTATCGAGTTGGTGTAGTTCCGAGAAGCCATGGTGAGGACATTGACGAAGGAGTCCTTTAAAACGTTCCCATGCTTCGTTAAAGGTTTCGTTTGGTTCTTGGAAAAAATTGGTGATTTTGTTTCGGAGATAAGTTGTTTTCGATGGTGGGAAGAATTGGTTTATAAATTTTGAAACAAGGTCGTCCCATGTGAGAATTGATCTAGGAGGTTCCTTGTCTAACCAATCTCGGGCTTCACCGTCTAGAGAAAAAGGAAAAAGCAAAAGCTTTACCGAAGTGTTCGGAACTTCTGGATGTCTAAACGTTGAAGTGACCTTGTTAAAAAATCGAAGGTGATTGTGAGGGTCTTGTCTACCCGTAAACTTATTACTTTGCACAAGATTGATTAAAGGTTGTTTAAGCTCGAAATTATTAGCATTGATCGGTGGAACAACTATAGCATCTTCATATCCCTCGATGGGAGCTTGTAACATTTGGGCCATCGTTCGATTGTCGGCCATTGGAACAACGTTTTGTTCAACAATTGGTTCTTCTAAATCAAAATTTTCAACAACCGGAAGAGTTTGTTGTTGACGATGTCTTCGAGATTGCGAACGAGTGCGCATAAAAAGGAAAAACTAAAAATCAAAAAGCAAAACTTTACACTAATATTTTTTTTTAACAATGAATTTTTCGTTACACGGAAAGAACTTAAACCAAATAATCAACTACTTCACGGTAGCTCTTGAAAATTGCTTTTCAAGGTGAGCCGTACTTCGTAGTGACACAAATGGCAAGTGTTAAATCTTTGATTACGATTTGGGAACAATTATATGTTGGTGTTCGATTACCAACTTTGTTTATTTTATTTCTTTTTAAAGGACAATTTTTTATATTTTTGATTTTTTTTATCTTTTACTTATACTAAAAAGAAAAGGAAAATATTTTTTACTTTTTATATTTTATGAATTTTTTTTTTTGGATTTTTGAATTTTAAAACAAAAATGAAACTTTCGAGAGTGAAAGGATCTTCAAACCAAATCAACAAACACAAAACGGAGGAATCTTAAACACTAGTCCCCGGCAACGGCGCCAAAAACTGATTGCAGTTTATTATACCTAAAATATATTAAATATAATACTTTTTAAAGAGAAATTAAGAAAATTACCAAGTTACCCTTGATAAAATTCACTCTCAAAAATATATAATATAATATATAATACGTATATTAAACCGGGTAAGTATGATCACCCGGGTCGTTTCCCCAACGACTAGTGAAATTGAAACCACGTTTAGGCTTGGATTCTGATTTGAATTAAGCAAAGATAATTGATTTGGAAAGCTATGACTACTAAAAAAAACAATTAAAATGGACAATTAATCAAATACGGAAAACAAATAAAACGTGACAATTAAGCAAGTGAACCAAATTTAATCCCTAAAAATGTAAACTAAAATTCTAAACCTAAGTTAAGACAAAAGAAAATTTTAGGAAAAAGAAAAAACATTTTTTTCTTTTTGATTATTTTTAATCTTTTTTGAATTAATAAAACTATAAAACTATTAATAATAAAGATCTTACACAATATTTTATAAAAAATTTACTCTAGTTAAAGAAAAATATGCAGAAATTTTATGAAAATAAAATCCCTAGTTTTTTATCTTTTTATGAAAAGTTTATTGAACTAATTAAAAAAACCTACCACTATTATTATTAAAAACTAAGTAATCTAATTAACAACTAACTTAGGGGACTAACTGTGAAACAAGACTTAAGGGCTATCGGGGCTAAATATTTAATGGGACAAGGATTAACTGAGAAACAACTTAAAACAGGAAAATTTCAAGAATGGTCCCTGAGGTCCAACCCCGATAATAACCAAAGTACAATTATAAGCTAAATTCTAAAAGTGATTATCACTGAAAAACTGAAAGAGCAAAGTTGTAAAGGAAGCTAGTAGGAACAAAACTAATAAAAGCTACTTGGGCTGACAATAACTAATAAGCTCAATAAGAGCTTATTTCTTAACTGACCTCAGAAAGTGGGGTTTAACCCTTGGCTTTAGAAAATAAGCTATAAAAAACTCAACACTAGTTCAAAATGTAAAAGGAAAGAAGTTCTAATGAGATTATGATGTGCTTAACCTAAAAATGAAAAGATAATAGAGCTTAAGGTACTTTTAGACTACTGAAAATGAGGAGGAAACAAGCAAACTCAGAAATAGGAATTTTTGCACAAAAACCAAATAAGCTAAAAACCTTTAAAAGCTAAACTAGACTCTAAAAAACTTTAAAGGACTATTAATACATATAATCTATCTAATTTAAGCTAAAAAATCTAGATTCTAAGCTAAATTAACATAATTAAAATCCTAAAATTTTAAGTACTGTTTTTGCTTTTTATCTTTTGAAAGACTTTTGACAGCACAATAAGTGATTCTAATAAGCTAGAAGTGAAATTTAGTCCTAATATGTATTAAGCTATTCCTAGACTATACAATACTAAAAGATAAGCTACTAAATCCTAAAATTGATGGCTTAAATTGGGGCTTAAACATCAGCAGTACTAACTTTTGTTAGTACTGCTGGTACAATTGGCAGCTAAATTAAACTAGGAAAGTAAGCTAGAAAATGCTAACTAAGATTAAATCTATAATAAGCTATAACTAGACTTAATCCTACTTGAATCTAAGCACCTAAATCTTACTTAAACTTAACTAAAAGCTATGCTAAAAGTGGCAGTACAAACTATACGCAGTATAAACCTCTTGGTTAGTCCCCCCCCCCCCCCCCCCATCCTCGCGCCTCCCCCCCAAAACCCTTTGCACTCCACGGCGCAACACTATAGTGCAGGTTCCTTAAGGGGAAACCCTGCACTTAAATCACTTAATAGTGGGTATTAAACTAAATGCAAGCAAAATCAAGCCCTAAGGACTTTGGATTAATTTGACATAATAAAAACCTAAGCAACAAGCTCCCTTGGTGCTGAACACTTATAATAAGCCATTTCTTTTGAAATTTTGAATTCTAACTTATAAAAACTAAATGAAAACTAATTTTAAATGAAAACTTAGCTGACTCAAGCAAATAGCACAAGTGAAATTGACTTTTAGAGGTCAAAGTGCACTAAACCAAACACCCCTTTAAGACTATGACAGGTTTGAGAAAAGTTCTTTAAGAGAAATCTAATGAACAAATACTGAATACCAGATAAAAACTAGCTTAAAACAAACTTAATTAACAAAACTTAACAACTAAATAAGCATTAATCTAAGATCTATACTATTTTACTATATTTTTGGTTTTTTTAGAGGTTTTTAAGACAAATATATGAAAGACTAAGATCTAAACTAAGAGAACTAAAAACAGACAAACAACTATGATTATTAAGCTAAATTATACTAAAATAAGCACTAATAAGCAAATTCAATAAGCAAATAAGCAGATCTAAGTTTAGAAAGCTATAAAACTAATATTTAAAGCAAGACATTAAAAGAAAACTTACAATTCACCTCTAGCTAAACAAGAGGTACCAATTAAGGCAGCTACAGCTCCCTTACTTATTAATAAAGCTAGGGTAAATGCCTTGGGATTCTCTTCCAAGTTAAGGTCCCTTCCAAAAGCTCTAATTCCAATAAGATCCATGTTAGATTAAACTATTTAAGTTTAGGTTAGATTAAATCTGAATTTCAAATAGTCTATTTCAGCTTATAGAATGAAAGAGCTTTGAAATGTGCTGTTTAGTTATTCTAGACGACTTAGCTTATTAAGAGAGCTTATGAAAAATAAACTTGGAGAGATTTAAAAAACTGAATTTCATTAATAAAAACTTGCTTACAGTACTTTTAAAGGAAAATTACAAGATTAAAACATTATTAAGCTAAGAATTAAAATTTAAGCTACACTAAATTAAAAACTACGACTAGATCTAGATGGTGTGTGTGTGAGAAGTGAGGCTCTATTTATAGCCTGCCTTGGATCCTTCTAGCCTCTTGCCTTGCTCTCCAATCCTTTTAATCCTGGCCAATCATTTCTTCAATCATTGCCAAATGATTTTGAGCCATTTGATCATTTTGAGTGTATCTAAGGATCGCCAGCGTGTCATTCCCTTGATGTGACAGTGTGTTAGTTGTGTGAGTGATCCAAGAGCAAAACCCACTTAACTTTGTGCTTTTATGGCTCTAACGTGTCCTTAGAACTTGAGTGACCAATGATTTCCTCTTGATTAGACTAATTTGTCCTTGCCATTGTGTTTAGGAGCTCATGAATTGACTAACGTGCACCCTTTCATTCTTATTTGACCTTTGTTTTACTTGATGGTGATAAGAGGAAGAAAGGTGAATAGTAACACCTTTCGCGCCCCTTTTTTTGATAGTTAAAACTGTTGGACTTTGGTGAGTTTGCACATTTGGTCCTTCTCTTTCTTTCCTCTCTTTCTAGTTATAAAACAGTTTGGGAATTTGCAATTTTGGCCCTTGTGTTTTATAATAAAAGGAAATGGGCTTTGTTGACTTTTGTTGACCAATGATTGGCTTTTCTTTGACTGGATTTGACTGAGGCTTGACTTTTCGGGCTTCGGCTTTGTACTCTTCTGATTCTCGTGTCCGTGCTTGCTTGTCTTTTGACTGTTTTCTTGTAATTTTTGATTTATCCGTACCTGCACACACAAAACACAAATACAAGCATATTTTTGCCATTTTTGGTCTGTTTTGGGTTTAATTGGGTTATTTTAGGTACAAACGGATATGTGTATTCTACACTTATCACTTTCCGGTGCCTATCCTCTTTTCTTTTGCCTGACTGGTGAATATCCCTCCCGGATATTCAAGCGGTGTTCCGCGATGTTTCGTGGGACGCCGTCTATCAGCTGGTTCCAGGCGAAAATATCCAATGTTTTGTTTGGAGCAAGGAAATTGTTCTTTAGTCCTTTTCTGTTAATGGTTGATCCATATGGCAATGTCTGTTCAGGGTATTCGGGTGGATGCTATATTTATTTTCTATTCCATTACTTGGTATACTGCGGTGAGACTAGATGCAGGTCCGGAGTTCATCAGCACATTCTTAGGAATGACTCTTACTATCTATAGCGTTTACTTGCCACCTTCAACGGGGAATTTTCATTTCGTGTGTGTTGATGGTTCGGCGTGGATTTTCCTTATGCCCGGCCTGCCTTTTTATTGGATTGTGTTAGGTTGGTGACCTGATAACCCATGAAAGTTCATCCTTGCGGAAGTGGAGTGTATTCTATCACCTATTTTGACTAGCAAGGCTATCTGCTCTAGTGCCAAATGGTTTCTCCACTGAATCCACGATAAGGTGAGTGGTGCCGGAAACCATTTGATCATTCTCGCTTTCGTGGAGTTTTAGGAAGCAATGTTCATACAAGTAACTTCGAGATGCTCCGCCAAGTTCAACATATATCCTATGCATAAAATGCCTGCCCATTTTGGCTTCGATGATCATTGGGCCCTCCGTCCCGTCTTCTTCCCCCAGAGGTGGAAAAGACATTGCCGTCTCCGGAGAGAAGCTTTGGGTAATCCTGGGCTTGGCCACTCTTTCCCATGGTGGATTCATCATTATAGTCAGAGGTTTATCCTTCCGAGCGCTTCCCTTTTTTCGGTGCTTTCGGCTTGTCGTTCTGTTTTAATTCCTTGATGAATTGCGACAATTTTCCGGCCTTGATCATTTCATCTATTTGCTTTCTCAGCTGCATGCATTCGTCCGTGCTGTGTCCCATATCTGAATGAAATTCGCGTATTTGTTCGGATCCCTTTTTCAACAGGTGTCTACCATGGGGTGGGGCTTTGATCCACTTTCTTTTTTATCAGAGCGAAAATTTCTTTTGGTGTTTTGGTGAGGAGTGAGAATCTATCTGGCTTACGGTCCGGTCTATGTTTGTTTTTGAAGCCTTTCTTGAAATTCGGTTTGTTCCCCCCCTCTGACTGTTTCCATGATGATGTTTTTCTCTGGCCGTGACTGAGTGCAGCAACTTCCCCTTGTAAGAAAGACGTAGTCATTCTATACATTTCGTCCATAGACTCGGAATGCTTTCATATAGCGCTTGATTGGACAGGGTGGGGTATTCCGTGCATAAAACCCTGAGATTTCTTATGCCATTCGGAGCTCCTTCTACGTCCAGGACTTCTGCCTTGTATCTTTCCATGAAGTCTTCCGTAGATTCTTGATATTCGCTATTTGATATTACATATTTTTATCATGAAAAATAACCCAAAAGACCCAAAGACCATAATAAAATTGCAAATATAGTTGTTTTTGTGTTTATGTATTGGTGAAGGTGTTCGGATATCAAGAAAAGACAAAAAAAAAATAAGACAAAACTGGACAAACCGAGCGCGGAGAAAAGAATGAGCGCGAGAAACGAGTTCAACGGTGTCTTCGTTTTTTATTGGGCCTGCCCTTAAAACCCACTTAACGGGCCGGATCAGCCCAGCCCAATAAGGAAAATTATGAAATAAAAAAATATATATATATAATTAAGGGGTGACATTTGGCTGACGACAGCGGCATGTGCAAGAAAATAAATAAAATGAAGTCACGTGGGAGAGCAATCTTACGGATGTAAAGTGTGCGTACCATTTAAGCAAATAATGAGTCTACGTGGCCTTCATCGAGCGAAAGATTTATGAATTTGTAGTTTGTCGATCCGAGGGAGCATTAATAAAGGCCAATGATTGGCTCCTTTATTCCCCAATGATTGGGTAGAATTTACACAATTATCCCCTGGCTCTCCTTTATAAGCAACTCGCTCCCCCTCACTTGAGGGAGGGAGTTAATTAGTTTTTTATATTTTCAGTTTTTAGTTTTTAGCTTATAAAAGTTTTGTATTAGCTTATTTCAATTTTTCTGCTTATTGTACTCAGATTATTTCGCAAGTTTACTTAGATTTTGTAATAAAGATGGTGTGAACTTAATGGAGATCTTGTTTTGCTTATTTGTGTTGCTAATTTGTTGTTTTCTTAACTTCGCAAACGAGCTTATTAAATAAGCTATTTTCATCAGTTTATTATTTTAACTTATTCTTTTAAAAACTTCTTAAAAATCTTTATAATGACTCCTATAAGCTATCCCAAGCTTTTCCGATTCGTTCTTACACGTTTTTAAGATCTTTTCGAGTAATAAGTTGTAATAAGCTTGAACATAGTTTATCATTGTGCTTAAATTGATTTTGTGTTGGGTTATTAAGTAAATTAAGTTTAGATCTTGTTCTCAATCGTTCTAGCTTATTGATTTGGTTTTGAGTCTTTTAGTTCTTATGTTTAATTAGAAGAGATGATTTAATATGTCTAATCTTCTTGGTTTAAAAACTGGTTGCTACGTTTCATTGATTATTAATGATCTGTCTCGTAAAAATTACTAGAGCTTAATCGAGTTAAGTTTGTCTCATTTACATGTGGACTTGTCAACTTATTTGATTACTCGATGCTTATCTAATTAAGTTGCTTGAATTCTTGCGACTTATTCTGAATACTAATTGGTGCTCTGAATAGACTTGTCTAATGTTCGTTCGTTTGGTTTGAAGAATTTGTGGCTTGCGTTTTGTCAAATGATTTCATTGGTCCTTATTTTCTATTCTCCTGCATTTGGTTTGTATAAATTTTCATTGGGCCTTCCTTAGTTTTATTTTTGGTCTAAGTAATAATGGCTGCTTATGATTGTGGGAATTAGATTTGGGCCTTGCATTATTGGGCCTTTGTTAGTTGGATTTAGACTTCGAGCATTTGGACTTTGTATCTGATTGTTGTGCGAAATTGTAATTTGCAAATGTCTTACCATTTAAAATGTTAACAATTAGTTTGTGTTTTATATTTTGACTTTGGTACCGGTCTACTCACGAGGCGCGGAGCTTAAGGGTTTATTTAGCTAGACCAAATTTAATTATTTGTTTTAGCTAAATAAATCGAGTGGTGTTCATTTAATTGCGGGTCTCCAATTCGGTTCATTTTCTATTCCCTTTTCAATTAATTAGTGTAGTTTTATTTTATTGTTTTATTTTTTGCCTAATTGATTTATGCCATGCTTAGTGTAGCTTTATTTTTAAAATGTTTAGTTTTTATGTCATTATGAGTAGTGAGTAGATTTAGTAGTGCTTGTTAAGTGATTAGTGATTTGAAATTTAGGTGCGGGTTTAAAAAGATTTAAAAAATATTTAGTCATAAGTTTTGTCTTTTCGATTTACATTTCGTCATTTACTTTTAATGCAATTTAATTACTTGTCATTTATTTTTAAGCATTTTATTTTACTTGTCATTTAATTTCTTAAACCTAAGCCCGCACTTAATGAACATTTCACGTCACTTAGCAAGCATTTTAGTCATTTATATTTTTAAATCATTTTTAGTATAATCTTGTAAGTTTTAAGTAATAGTTTAATTTTTAGTATAAAAAATAGTTTAAAATCAAAAGTTTAGTTTCCCTTTTATATGCTTTCCCTTTTAGTAGATTTAGAAAACAAAATCAAAAACTTTTATGACAATCAAGCTTGATTTACAACTTGAACGTAGATTTCCATTCACCTCTCGTCGAGGAAACGACCCGTAAGGTTTTTGAGATATCGCTTTGGAAAAAAGTGAATTTCTTGAACCCGACGGTAATACTATACTATACTATTATTGGCATATCCTTATTATTATGTATTAATATATTATACGTATTTATATGTATTGATTTGGACAGATCAGGGATCAATACGCCGTATCCCAAACCTTAGGATACGCCGTATGGTTCCTGTAAAAACAATTAAAAATTTTAAAGTACTGAAATTAAATTACAGACTGATAAAGTCTAGACATATCCATACGCTGTATCCAGAGGGGTTCGATACGCCGTATGGAGTGTCTAGGAAGTCAGACTCGTGCAAACAATTAAAAACAATTCAAATAATTTAAAAATGACCGGGTTGTCTCCCGAGAAGCACTTTTGTTTCAGCTATTCGTTAAGTTCGACTTTTTCCTTTCCTCTTC
>BQNB010049772.1:29695-41871 GCA_026074375.1 Tanacetum coccineum
ACTTTTTTTGGTACCAAGCTAAATACCGAGTTCTAGTTCGAGGTAGAACCAACCTAACGTCGCTTATACTTTATCTGGTTGATTCGTTTTAATATATATATATATAAAATACCAGGCAAATCTCAACTCCTTACCCTTGACCAAGGCAAAAAGTCAAGAATTGCAAGAATAAAATATAATCAAATCAATGATAAAAAGATTCCGGAAGAGATATTCCCGGGTCGTATGTCCCAACGAGGCTGCAATTGAAAATTATCCTGGTTTGAAGAGAAATTGACTGATGGAGAATATATGATATGAACACTGATATAATTACAACTAAAATTAATTAAATAAAATCTAATTTAATCTACGGGAAACAAATAGGAAATAGGGATCTTAAAAAACTACGGGAAACAAAATTAGTTAATATGGATAGAACTTAAACTACGGGAAGCATAATTAATTATTGGGAAACCTAAATACTAAAAATTAAGAAAATAAATGCTAAATTAAATTAAAAATCAAAATTAAATCCTAATTAACTTAATTTGAAAAATAAAGAAAACTAGAATAAAAACGGAGGTCGTTTGAATGTAAAACGAAAAGAAACGGTAAAACGCACCCGGTAAAACGGGTCTAAACTAAATTTTATATTTTTCCTAGACACTAAATGACAAAAGAAAATTTTATAAAAAAGAAAAATATTTTTTTATTAATTTTTGGATTTTTTATGAATTTTTAAAGATTAAAAACTAATTAAAACTAAGAAAATAGAAAAAGACAAAAAATAAAAGTTATAAAAATTCTGAAAAAATAAAATTAAATAAAGAAAAAGTTAACAATTCTAAAAATATAAAAATGCCCAAATTTTACTGATTATATAAAAAGTAATTAAACTAATTAATTTTAAACCTAATTTATATTAATTAAATTAAATAAACTAACTGTGGTTAACTAAAAGGACTAACAGTGAAAAGGACACAAGGACAAACGGGGTAACAGGCTAACTAACCACAGGGACTAACAATGTTAACAAGAAAAGACAAAATTACACAAATGGTCCCTGAAGTGGACCCCGATTGCAAGGTGGGTCCAAAGTGCTTATTAGCAAAAAGCTAAAGAAGCAAAGTTGTAAAGGGGACTTAGGAGAACATTTTTCATAAAAGGAGTATAAGCTGTAGTGGACTAAATAAGCTAAAAATGTGAGCTTTTGGGCTGACAGAAACTTATTAAGCTTATGAGCTTATTTGCTTTTTCTTTGAAGTTTAAGCTACAAAAGAAGCTAGAAAACTATAGGAATAAGTTACTAAGGCAAGGGAGTCCTAATGATAAGCTAAGGATACCTAAAATAAGCCCTAAGATAAGCTGAATTTAAATAAGCTATATCTAACAGTTTTATAAAAAGAGAAAAAGGCCTACTTTAAGGTTATATTAAGCTATATAAATAAGCTATCTAATAGAAATAAGCTGCTGAACCTAAAAGAACTACTTATAAGCTATGCTAAAAGGCACTAAGAACCTATAGCTTAATATAAAATAAGCTAGAAAAGGGGGCTTAGATTTGGTGCTCAGCACCAGGGGAGGTACAAACAGGCCTTAAGGGGCTTTTTGAGCTTGTGCAATAAGCTCTAAAGAGCTTATTGGCCAAAACTAAATACAAACAGATTAAAAGGGGTGGCTAGTGAGCTTATATTCAAAAGATGAGCCAATGAAGACAACTTAAACCTGCTGAATGATGGGCTTGAAAATGGGTATTTTCAAAAACACAAATGCACACATACTCTCTTGGCTTATGCTGCCAAACCAAAGACAGAACAAAGGGGTAGTTTATTTGGCTAGAAACAACACCAAAGAGCACAAACTCAATGTGCTTAAGCTGCTTATGCAGCTTGGGCCTTTAAGCTCAATTTTACTTATTCAAATTTTGACAGAAACCACAAAGGACTTAAAAACTTATTTTAAAACTAAAGGTAGTAATTTAAATGGCTTAGTTAACCCTACACACTCAGCCAAAAGTGGCTGAGTGCACTTGACCCATGCACAACCCCATATGACCCATTTTGGGTCAAAACCAAACACCCCCTTATTTATATAAAAATCGATTTTTAACTGATTTTAGTGAAGAAAGGGGTGAGATAATTGATTATAAGTGAGTTTTAATCACTTTAAAACATGTTTATATAAGTTTAAACAGAATTAAAAGCTTTAAATTATACTTCAAATTTTGACAATGATAATTTTCACAAACACTTCTTAACTTTTATTTAAAACTGAAAGTATTACAACATAAGCTTACAAAATGAACTGAATACACTTAAAATGCTTAAAAGAAAGGCTTAGAATTAAAATTTAGCTAAAAACATAAAAAAAATGGTGTGTTTGACTTCGGCTTGGTCTTCTCCCTTTTATAGCAGTCTTCAGCCTTCCTTTGGACTTGGGCTGTGTTTGTTGTGAGAGTAGGAAGCCTCACACTTAATCCTAGCCCTCCATTTGGTTCTTTCTTCATTACCATTCTGGGGTGCCGGGTTGTGTATTTGGAAGGGAAAGGGTGTTATAAGGGCGGGTAATGGTGGGAAGAGGTGAGGGGTGCGCCGGAGGTGGTGGTTTGGGCCAAAAACCGCTGGGACAATTGGGTGGTATAGTTTTGCGCGGGAGAGGTTATGGCAGGGTGGGTTGCAGGGTTAAGGAGGGATAGGTCCCTACGAATCAAGCAATTGACGGTTCTTAGTGCTCAAACCCTTATAAAAGATATTTACCTTTTGATGACTATTGATGTCGTGGGTAGGGCACTTGTATAGTAGGTCATTATACCGCTCCCAGGCCTGGTATAATGATTCGTATCCTTCTTGCTTGAAGTTGTGAATATCTTCAAGCTGCTTTACAGTCATGAAAGGTGGGAAATACCTTTAGATAAAGGCCTTTTTAAGAAGATCCCAGGTATTGATAGTTCTTGGGGCGAGTCTGTCCACCCACCTTTTTGCAGATCCGGTAAGAGTAAAGGAAAAAACTCAGAGCATAAATGCGTCTTTAGAGACTCCGGGAATATTAAATAAGCGAACGATGCTGAGGACTCGATCAATGTGATTGTGAGCATCCTCGTCTTTATTCCCAGAGAAAGTGTCTTCTCTCAATTCTTGCATGAATTGACTCTTGATTTTGAAATTGACATTGCCTCCGATTTCAGGTTTAACCACGCCCGGTGCCTGGTTTTCTCGTGACAATGCTAAGTATTGTTCCATGATGAGAGTATCGACGTCTACTCCTGCCATAGTTCCTGCATATATAGAGTTAAGGGAAAGAAGAAAAATAATGAAATAATCGAATTAATTCTAATTTTTAGCTCTCTGGCAACGGCACCAAAAACTTGATGCATATTTTCTTTTAAAATATATTTTTACTAAGTTTTAAATTTATAAAACTCGATCTACCTAACAACGTACTAACGGGCAGAGAACCCGATCGTGGGTAGTATAGAATGGTAAATCCGAGGTCATCCCAAGAGCTAAGTTGTAATTAGTTTCAATTTGAAGTGTCACATTTTAAAAATGGGTTTTGAGTTGATTTGAAATAAATAACAAGAAAATAAATAACTGGAAATTAAAAGAGTTGGAGATATCAAGAGAGAAAACGTGCTAACCTAGTTACTGCATTACTATTGTTATGAAAACGCATCCCTGTACAATGTTAAACTATGGTTTCATTAGCGGTTTCTAAGATCAATAGACTTGAATGTGCATATTTAGTCTATCTTATACTTCCTGCGAGTCCGAATCAGTCCTAAATCATCTGGGAGGTAGGTTATCCAGGCTGCGGTGATTAATCCCAACTATTCCCAAAGCATATCTAATAATCTATAAAGATTATTAACCCTTTCTGAAAGAGTTCCTATGTTTTTTAAGTATATTAAGTGATAAGTGTGGTAACCGGTTAGTTCCTACACCAAGTAAGGAGTTAGTGATCCTTCTAGTACCCATTGGATCCCATATTGACTAGATAATCTAATTATGGGGCAAGCTAGGTCCAAACCACCTGTACTACCAAAACCCAGGGTTACACGATAGTCAAGAAATATCTAATAAAACCATAATCTAACAGGAAACAATCATAACAAAAGTAATTACATAACTAGGCCAGCACTTTAAGTGCTTAGCCGCTCATGGTAACGGAAATACAGCAAGAAATAGAAGAAATCATAGATTGAAAACTCTTTTATTAAATACATTATACTTATACGGCCTATAATTAATTAGGTTGCACTCGGATTCCGCGAGACATTTCACTTACTTGATTTAGATAATCAATCATTCACTAAGGTGAGTTCATAGCCCCACTTGTATACAATTACAATGATTTACAACATTGGGGTGAGAAACATGCATTGTTTTATGATTGGACGCAAGTACACTTTTATACAAATTACGAGTTTGCCTAAGTAGCTATAACCCACTATGCCCATGAATCATGAACTGTTAATTACTAAATTGTAAGCGTGAATGTTATGAATAGATCTATTTGGGATTGACATCCCCGTTCGGGTGAGTAGCGTTCACTAGTTTGGAGGTACCAAAACAACGAATGTATACCATGTCGGAACAATTTGGATATTGCGGGTTGAACATCTACACGGGCACATTATTTGCATTAAATTGCATACATATATGTTGTAGCTTCAGTGTCATGAGCTTAGTGCATTTCGTAATTACTTTTGTGATATTGTATTCGTTACTTATCATACGTTTGGAAATCTTGCGGTTCTACTTTATACATTAATTAAACCTGTAAATTTACCAATGTTTGGTTGACGTTTTAAAGCATGTTTTTCTCAGGTCAATAAGGTATGAGAAACAAGAATACATTGGAGGTCACTATTTTGGAGTCATTACTATAAATATTTGGGTGCATTACATTTTGGGAATATCTGTTATGTGTTAAAATCTTTACATTCTCATGGATGAATAAAATTTAAGCTTCGGGCTTTTGTAACAAACAAGTTTATTTAATCTAATGTATCATTTCTAAATGACTCATTTAGAGGTCGTTCTCATATCTTGTGCTATTGATCTATGATGTAACACTCTCAGAGCCATATTCCGCTGCGACCCTATTTAGGGGTGTTACAGATTGGCATCAGGAGCCATTGTTATAGAGAACCAGGTCAAATGTTTTACTTGGACTATAACCGTTTTTAAACATTGCATCATACAAAAGTTTTTCACGGGACATACGTACACTATTGAGTTGCATTAGTTGGTTAGACTATATGCTTTCATGATCTATATACGTGCTTATATCATATTACGTATATACTATACTGGTCTTATATAAGTTTATTTTGTTGTTTCAACAGTCATGTCTTCATCCACAGTTACCTACACATTGATATCCAGCGACTACGAGGAGCCATCAAACATAGGCTCTCCTGGAGTTGTGGTCTACGAATATGATGGGCTACCGATGCACCCACCATCTCCTAACTATGTGTCCAGACCTAAGCACCCACCATCCCCTGATTACGTGCCCGGTCCTGAGCACCCACCTTCACCTGTCTATGTACTATATGTACCTGAGCCTGAGTACCCAGAGTACTTAGTACCATTTGATGCTAAGGCACCTTTGGAGGACCAACCTCTACTTGCTGATGCCTCACCTACAGCCTTATCACCAGGCTATGTGGCTGACTCCGATCCAGAGGAGGACCCCGAGGAGGACCATGCTGACTATCCTATTGATGGAGGGGATGGTGATGATGAGCCCTCCGATGATGACGATGATGATGATGATGCTGATGACGAGGATAAGGAGGCATTTGAGGACGAGGATGATGATGAGGAAGAGGAGCACTTAGCTCTGGTCGACTCTTCTACGGTACCTATTGTTGACCCTCAATTGGGGATACATATGCATTTGAGACTGATGAGTCTACACCTACACCCAGATCACCTCATATTGTTGTACCACCCTTCCAGACTCGACTCCGTAGGGCACAAAAGATGGTCAGACCTCAGACACCTATACCATTCCCACCTAAGGCAGAGGTTGACAGACTTCTTGCCTTACCTACTCTGCCACCATCTCCACTATCACCATAGTCATCTCCACTACCTCAGATTCCCTCACCACCACTACCTGCATCATCTCCACCATTACCCCTACCATCACCACTCACTACTAGCCCTACTGATGTAGGGGCACAATTGGGTTATAGGGCAGATGGGATTCGGATGAGAGCTGCATCACCACCCTTATTACTTTCATCTACTTACATAGGACTAATATTCCCGAGGCTGAGATGCCGCCTCGAAAGAGAGCTTGCTTTACTACTCCCGCTCCCGGATTCGAGGTCAGGGAGAGTTCAGCAGCTGGTGCGGCGATACGGCTAGGGCCTACTCTAGAGGCCGACCTTAGGCGAGACAGGGTTAGGGAGATGGGTTATGGGATTACAGACACTTGGGATGAGATAGTTGAGGCCATGCTGGAGGTAGCACCGATCACCTTGGATGGGGTCAACTAAAGAGTGACAGAGCTTGCTACTACCGCTAGGCAGGACACTGATGAGTTCTATGTACAATTCGAGGATGCACAGGATGACCGATCTTTTCTGAGAGCCCGAGTCAACACACTTTTAAGAGATAGGCAATTTCACCGCCACACAGCTATGCTTTTGGATAGAGAGGCGATGTATGCTCGTAGGGCATAGACTGGTTCTGAGGACAGGAGTGCAGCTATAAAGGCCCATGTCAGGACACTAAAGGCACAGGTTGCGACATTGATGGCTCAAACTTCATCACTTCAGACTCAGTTGACTACATCACTTAGACATATTGAGACACTAGAGGCTAGAGATCCAGAGCCTCAGGATGAGCCAACTGAGGTTGGCCGCAGTTGTTAGTCTTGTATCATTTGTAGCTATCCTATATAGCCTATTAAGTTTTATGGGTTACTCCCAGCTAGTAGGTTGTATGGATTTTATTTTATCTTTTTAGCTATCATTGTATGGCATGCTAAGTATTATGGGTGACCCCCAGCTAGCATTGCCTTAGGACCATATTTTTTTCATTTTGTACCTCATTGTACTAATCATGTTGTAATCAGAACTATCATGTATGATTATCGATGTTGTTATGTATGGATGTTGATTTATTTATGTCATGGTTGATTTCACTTCAGTTGTATATTTCACTGTGGGTTGTGATCTCATTTTATTTATTATTCATATGTCATGTTGCGTTTATGATTATATGAAATATGACGTGTACTATATTTCTTGGGTTTTTAAAGAAAATGGCACCAAAGAAAAGAACCACTAGGACATCACCAACCACCACCTCTACACCTATGACCGATGCTCAAATTCAGGCACTGATAGAGCAAGGCGTTGCTGCTGCATTGGCATATCGTGACGCTGACAAAAGTAGAAATGGCGATGACAGCCATGATTCAGGAACCGGCGGAAGAAGACAGGTCTCTACTGTTCGTGAGTGCACTTACACTGATTTCTTGAAGTGCCAGCCTATGAATTTTAAAGGCACTGAAGGAGTTGTCGGTCTGACCCAATGGTTAAAAAAGATGGAATCTGTTTTCCATATCAGCAACTGCACAATCGCATGTCAAGTCAAATTTGCAAGTTGTACTCTTTAAGGAAATGCCTTGACATGGTGGAACTCCCACGTTAGGGTTGTCGGACATGATGTTGCATATGCAATGCCATAGAAAACTTTGAAAAAGATGATGACCGATAAATACTGCCCACGAAGTGAGATTAAAAAGCTAGAAACTAAAATGTGGAACTTAAAGGTAAAAGGTACCGATGTGCTGAGTTATAACCAACGTTTTCAAGAGTTGGCATTGATGTGTGATAGGATGTTTCCTGAAGAATCAGGTGTAGTTGAAAAGTATGTCGGTGGTTGTCCCGACATGATTCATGGAAGTGTGAAGGCATCAAAACCCAAGACAATACAGGAGGCAATTAAGTTTGCAACGGAACTAATGGACAAAAAGATCCTCACTATTGCTGAACGTTAGGTTGAGAATAAAAGGAAGTTTGAGGACACTTCACAAAAAAATCAAAACCAACAACAGCCATTCAAAAGGAACAATGTGGCACGGGCTTACACTGCTGGGCCTGGTGAGAAGAAACCTTACGGAGGATCTAAACCTATGTTCCCCAAATGCAAGTATCACCATGATGGGCAGTGTGCTCCCAAGTACACAAACTATTAAAGGATTGGCCATTCGGCCCGTGACTGTAAAAGCCGTCCTGCTGCTGCCAACAACAACCAGAGAGCCTAAGGGGCAAATCAAAGAGTTCTCACTTGCTTTGAGTGTGGAGCTCATGGTCATTTTAGGAGTGATTTCTCGAAGTTAAGGAACATAAATCAGGGAAATCGGGCTGGAAATGGTAATGCTGTAGCAAGAGCTTATGTTGTGGGCACTACCGGGACAAACCCAAACTTTAATGATGTCACGGGTACGTTCCTCCTAAACAACCGTTATGCTTCGATTTTATTTAATACTGGTACCAATAGAAGTTTCGTATCTACTGCATTTAGTTCTTTGATTGATATCATCCCAACTACATTAGACCATGGTTATGATGTCGAGTTAGCTGACGGTAGAATAATTTGGGTGTATACACTTATACGGGGTTGTACTTTGAATTTTTTAAATCATCCATTCAACATCGACTTAATGCCCGTAGAGATGGGTAGTTTTGACGTTATTATTGGTATTGACTAGTTATCTAAATATCATGCCATAATCGTTTGTGATGAGAAACTCATTCGTGTTCCCTTTGGAAACAAAATTTTAACTTTTCATGGTGACGGAAGCAACAACAGACATGAGTCTCGATTAAACATCATCTCGTGCACCAAAACACAAAAGTGTTTGCTGAAGGGATGTCCCATCTTTTTGGCACATGTTACCACGAAAAAGGCTAAAGACAAGTCGAAGGAGAAGCGACTTGAAGACGTACCAATAGTTCAAGACTTTCCAGAGGTATTTCTCGAGGACTTGCCTGGTATTCCACCAACCTACCAAGTGGAATTTCAAATCGATTTGATAATCGGTGTTACACCTGTGGCACGAGCACCTTATCGATTAGCTTCGTCCGAGACGAAAGAATTATCGGACCAACTGAAAGAACTTTTCGACAAATGCTTTATAAGACCCAGTTCTTCACCTTAGGGAGCTTCGGTCTTGTTTGTCAAGAAGAAGGATGGATCAATCCAGATGTGCATTGATTACTAGGAATTGAATAAGCTGACGGTGAAGAACCGTTATCCGCTTCCAAGGATTGATGACTTGTTCGATCAACTACAAGGGTCGAGTGTCTACTCGAAGATAGATCTGAGATCGGTTTATCATCAACTAAGGGTTTAAGAAGAAGACATTCCGAAGACCGCATTCAAAACTCGACATGGACATTATGAATTTCAAGTTATGCCGTTTGGTTTGACTAATGCACCTGCTGTATTTATGGATCTTATGAATCGGGTGTGCAAACCATATTTGGATAAATTCGTGATTGTCTTTATTGATGATATTCTGATATACTTAAAGAGCAAGCAAGAGCATGAAGAACATCTCAATTTATTCTTGGAGTTGCTTAAGAAGGAGCAGTTGTATGCTAAATTCTCTAAATGCGAATTTTGGATTCCTAAAGTACAGTTCCTCTGTCACGTGATTGACAGTTAGAGTATTCACGTGGATCCCGCCAAGATCGAATCTATTAAAGATTAGGCATCTCCTAAGACTGCAACGGAGATTCATCAATTTTTAGGTCTTGCTGGTTATTACCGTAGATTTATTGAAGGATTCTCAAAGATCGCCAAGTCAATGACCAAGCTTACTCAAAAGAAGGTCAAGTTTGATTGGGGTGACAAATAAGAAGTAGCTTTTTAATTGATAAAGCAGAAGTTGTGTAGTGCACCAATTCTGGCTTTACCCAAAGGAAGTGAAGACTTTATCGTTTACTATGATGCTTCGATCAAAGGTTTGGGCGTTGTGCTAATGCAAAGAGAAAATGTGATTGCTTATGCATCACGACAACTAAAAATTCATGAGAAGAATTATACCACTCATGATTTAGAGTTAGGCGCAGTAGTGTTCGCTCTAAAGATCTGGAGGCATTATCTGTACGGGATAAAATGTACCGTGTTCACTGATCACAAAAGTTTACAACACATCCTTGATCAGAAGGAATTAAACATGAGACAACGCCGTTGGTTGGAATTGCTCAGTGATTACGATTATAAAATTCATTATCAATCTGGGAAAGCAAATGTAGTGGCTGACGCATTGAGCATGAAAGAATGAAATAAGCCATTATGGGTTCGAGCCTTAGTTATGACTATTGGTTTGGATCTTCCCAAGCTAATTTTGGAGGCTCAGACTGAGGCAAGAAAACCAGAAAACCTCAAGTCTGAATATGTGGGAGGTATGCTGATTGAAAATTTGAAGGACCCAGAAAAACCCAGGAAGGAGATGTTGGAACCGCGTGCGGATGGAACACTATGTTTGAATAATAGAAGTTGGTTTCTGTGCTATGGTAATCTAAGGACTCTGATTATGCATGAGTCTCATAAGTCAAAATATTCTGTTCATCCGGGTTCCGATAAAATGTACCAAGAAATGAAGCAATTATAGTGGTGACCTAACATGAAAGCCGACAATGCCACCTATGTTAGTAAGTGTTTAACGTGTTTAAAAGTCAAAGTTGAACGCCAAAAACCATCTGGCTTGTTGGTATAACCAGAGATTTCTCAATGGAAGTGGGACAATATCACTATAGATTTTGCCACCAAGCTCCTAAGGACGCAAAGTGGAAACGATACCATATGGGTAATTGTAGACTGACTCACCAAGTCTGCACACTTTTTACCGATGATGGAAAATGACCCTATGGATAAACTAGCAAGACTGTACTTAAAAGAAGTGGTCACGAGACATGGAATACCAGTCTTAATCATTTGTTGTTAGGATCTCATAAATGGACCCAAACAAAGAAGCTTCGGTCACTCGAAGTTACAAGACAAAAGTCTGAGTACGACATGCCATCAGTAGACTGATAGGCAAAGTAAAAGGACCATTCAGACATTAGAAGATATGTTACGCGCTTGCGTGATAGACTTTGGGAATAGTTAGGAAAGACACTTACCGCTGATCGAATTTTTGTATAACAATAGTTATCACACTAGTATTAAAGCTGCCGCATCCGAGGCACTTTATGAGAATCGGACGTAAAAACATTTCAGCAATAATTATCATTTCAATTTGCAAATATGAGAATCGGACGGTTATAATCATTGCGTACGAGGAAAGCTATCAAATGGGGCATGTGTCACAAGCTCCACGGCTGGATTCACTGATTTTCGTCTGACGATCCGAGGAAGCACACACGAGAGCCAATGATTGGCCAATAATTCTCTAATGATTGGACCTAAATTTACGCTTTCACCCCTCACCCCCTATAAATGTCCTCCTGCTCCCTTCATTTTGAGGGACTTAGGATTTTTTAGTTTTAAATTTTTTTTTAGTTTTTAGCTTTTTACTCTAGTTAGTTTTTAGCTTATTTTTGTTTAGATTTACCTTATTTCAATTTCTGGCTTATTGTATCATGTTTAAATCTTCAGCTTATTGAGATATTATATCAAGAATGATTTGAGCTTAATAGAAATCATGGTTTGCTTATTATTTTATGCTTATTCGTTCTTTTCTTTTTGTTTGTTTGCTTAATCAAATAAGCTAATCTGTTGAGCTTATTTCCATAGCTTATTAATCTCAAAATTTCTTAAAACTTAAAGATCGAATCCTATAAGCTCTCTAAAGCTTATTTGAATCACTCTTATAAGATTTTAAGGACTTTTCGATATAATAAGCTCAAATAAGCTTGGATCTAGCTTATTTTCGTACTTATATTGTTTCAGTGTTATTAGAAGCTCATATTTTCTAATTTAATAAGCTTCTAATTAGCTTATTGCATTTCATTTGAGCTTATATTATCTAGACAAGTTTTCATTAGCTTATTGGCTTATTCGTTTTGCGACTTGGGTAGTTTAAATTCTTTTAGCTTATGAAAATTCCTTGTTGCTGTTTTAGTTGCTTATTTAGTGCTTATATCGTTTCATATTGGCTTATTAGGAAGTTTTAGTTTAGATATCGTTTTAGCTTATATTCGTGATTAGCTTATTAAC
>BQNB010049773.1:0-41870 GCA_026074375.1 Tanacetum coccineum
TTTTAAATTTTTTTATTTTCTTTTTGAAAAATTTATGTAAAAGAAAAATATTTTTGTGTTTTTATGTTTTCTTATGTACATATGATACAGGATATACCGCGAGTTACCACCTTTACTCGTCCTCTTCCTCTGTTAGACGTTTTAGCATTTCCGAAGACATGCTTCTCATACCTAGCGTCTCGATCAAGAAATAGAATCTTTCTTTTGGCAAGGGTTTGGTAAAGATATAAGCCAATTGATATTCTATTCAAACAAAGTAAAGTTCCACAATTCCATTCTCCACCTGCTCCTTTATAAAATGGTAGCGTACATCGATGTGCTTTGCTCTTGAGTGTTGAACGTTGTTGCAACATAGAGCAATTGCACTTTTGTTTTCGCAGTACAAAGGAATCTTATTGAATTGAAAACCATTATCTATTAGCGGTGAACACATCCATAGGATTTGAGCAAAACACCCAGATAAGGTAATATATTCCGCCTTTATACTTGAGATCGCAGTGCTTTTTTGCTTCTTAGAAGACCAGCTAACAAGTTTATCACATAAGAATTGAGCGCTTCCTGATGTACTGCGTCTAGTGTCCTGACACCCCGCGTGATCTGCGTTTGCATATGCTGTTAGAGATATACTGGTATCCTTCGAGTACCATAGACCCATGTTAATGGTTCCCTTTGGGTATCGAAAGATCCGTTTAACCGCATTTAAGTGCTTTTTGGTAGGCTTTGCCTAATACCGGACACATAAGCAGACTGCATAAATAAGGTCGGGTCTACTGGATGTTAGATACATGAGGGATCCAATCATGTCACGGTAAAGTGTAGCATCAATGGGTGTCCCTTGTAGATCTTCATCTAATTTATTCTTTTCCACCATAGGTGTTTCTACAGAATCACTTGTTAGCAAACCATATTTTTTAATATTTTCAGAAGCATATTTTAATTAGTTTAAAAAGATGCCTCTAGGACTTTGAAAAATTTGTAATCCAAAGAAGAATGACACCTGCCCCATCATCGACATCTTGAACTTAGTGGACATAAGATTAGCAAACTCATTACACATAGCAGTATTAGTGGATGCAAATATTATATCGTCAACATAAATTTTTACCAGTAATAAGTCGTTTCCTGCTTTCCGTGTGAAGGGCGAGCCGTCAGATCATCAAAATCGACATGGATAATTTCAATGATTTTTTGGGTACGTCTGTTGTAGATACAGTAAGCTTTCTTCTTGGGTGCATATCCAATGAAAATGCCTATATCAGCTTTAGCTTGAAGTTTGCCCAAATCCTTACTATCATTGTTTGGATAGCAAAGTGCACCAAAGACATGAAGGTAAGATAGATCGGGTTTCTGTCATGTAAGAGCTCATAAGGAGTTTTTCCATGGCGACGTCTTATAATGGATCGGTTTTGGGTGTAACATACGGTAGCGATTGCCTTGGCCCATAGAAATAAAAGAGCTTTTGCGTAGATTAACATTGTTTGAGCGGATTCAACAAGAGTACAATTCGCCTTTCAACGACACCATTTTGTTGTGGAGATCGCACAACTGATGTTACATGAGAGATACCAACACTCTCATAATAGCTATGCAAAGTTTGATTGACAAACTTAGTTTCATTATCTGTATGAATGTTCCTGACGCGCATTCAATCTAACTTGTATCATCTTCAAAAACTTGATTATGAAATTAGGGGCATCAAAATAACACCACATGTCATCAGTCTATAGTTGCTTTCTAGTGGAGACAGAACGAGAAGGATCTTCGATTACATTTGCTATAGGAATATCTAGTCCATCGACTAATGATTCGAAACGCAGTGTTGATAGGTCTCACATTAGATGACGATACCTATGAGATTCGATTCTTCAGAAGAATTCGTGAATGATCTCATGGAAAATGTTTGTGTTTTGGTGATTCTCAAAACCTTGAAAATAATTAGAAAATGTTCTTAGTTCTTGTGTTGATGGAATAACTTGTTGATGTAGCATCATGTCAATTGACGAGACACAGGTAATCGGCTAAATAAACGCTCGTGTGCATTGTCGACTGGAACTAGGAGAGGCATCAATAGTTTGGAGGATAAAGTATTCATCGAACATAGGTTTGGAAACAAACGATCTCAATCATCTCTTGTGGTGAATACCAAGGTGATGGGATAATGTTTTGCAATAGTCCTGAACTGGATGTTAAGGAGTCATGAATTGAAAGTCTGGGTCCTAACTAGATTGGTTCAGATCCATAACCGTCAGCTATCAAAATCGACATGGAAATTTACAATGATTTTTCAGGTACGATGTTGTAGATAGTAAGCTTTCTCTTGGGTGCATATCCAATAAAATGCCTATATCCAGCTTTAACTTGAAGTTTGCCCAAATCCTCACTATCATTGTTTGGATAGCAAAGGTGCAACCAAAGACATGAAGAGATAAGTAAATCAGGGTTTTTTTGTCATGTAAGAGCTCAAAAGAGTTTTTTCTATGCGACGTCGTATTATAAAGGACATTTGCGTAGATTAACATTGTTTGAAGCGCTTCAACAAAGAGTACAATTTCGCCTTTCAACGACACCATTTTGTTGTGGAGATCGCGCAACTGATGTTACATGAGAGATACCAACACTCTCATAATAGCTACGCAGAGTTTGATTGACAAACTTAGTTCTATTATCTGTACGAATGTTCCTGACAGGCGCATTCAATCTAACTTGTATCATCTTCAAAAACTTAATTATGAAATCAGGAGCTTCATCCTTTGATGCTAGAAACTTCACCCATGTGAACCGAGAGTAATCATCCACAATGACGAGGATGTACTTTTTCATTTATTAACTTACAACAACACATAGGCCCACAAAATCCATGTGTAGAATAAGTATAGTTTTTTCCTGATTGGTGTCTTCAGGATTTAGGTTTATGCGTATTGTGTTTCTTCTTGCTTTTGCCCATAGCACATGCCGAACACAGATGATCTTTTTCAAATTTCAATTTGGGAAGACCTCGTACGAGACCATTTTTAGCCAAATGATTAATAGCACCAAAGTTCAAATGTGACAATCGTCGGTGCCATAACAAGGATTTGGTCTTTGAGGCTTTAGACAAGACACAATTTGGAGAAGACACTATCATATCCTCAATTGACAATGTATATAGGTTGGTTTCCCGAGATCCTGAGAGTAAGTCAACACCTTCCAGATTACGAACAAAGCACGTGTGTTTTCTGAAAGCTACTTCAAGATCTGAGTCACAGAATTGACCAACAGAGAATAGATTGTGTCCTAATCCTTCCATATAATAAACCTTATTTGAAAGGCGATTTAGTAAACTCTCTTTGAAAGGCGATTTAATCCTTATTTGGATGGCGATTTCATCCCGAATTTCAAAGGCGATTTAGTACTTGGACTAAGACTAATTAATTAAATTTGCTATCGTGAATTATATGGTTTATCTCTTTGGATTGTAAAATCCCGTGAAACATTTACTTGCTTTCCTGAATTAATCAAGAATAGTAAAATCCCGTGTATTCTTAAGATCCAAAACACTTAAAACCAACTCACTTTAACACAATTACTTCTAATCATTGTTCGACCAACAAGTAATCTAATAACATCAAAGTAACAATGTCTATTCTTGCTGAATTCATGATACTCTCTGGTGGTGACAATCGTCCACCAATGTTGGAGAAACACCTGTATGATTCCTGGAAAAGCATAATGGAACTTTACATGCAAAACAGAGAGCATGGAAGAATGATACTTGAATCAGTTGAATATGGTCCACTCATTTGGCCTACGATTGAAGAAAATGGTGTGACCAGGACAAAGAAATATGAGGAATTGCCTGCAACTGAGAAAATTTAAGCAGATTGTAATCACAAGTCAACTAATATCATTCTTCAAGGACTACCATCTAATGTTTATTCTCTTGTTAATCATCACATAGTTTCCAAGTATCTATGGGAAAGAGTTTAACTAATAATGCAAGGTACCTCATTGACAAAGCAAGAAAGGGAGTGTAAACTATATGATGCATTTAATAAGTTTGCTCACATGAAGGGGGAATCACTTCATCAGTATTACTTGAGATTTACTCAGCTGATCAATGACATGAACATCTACAAAATGAAATTGGAGCAATTTCAAGTCAATACCAAGTTCTTAAACAGTCTTCCACCTGAATGGAGTAAGTTTGTGACTGATGTCAAACTTGTAAGAGATTTTCATACCACCAACTTTGATCAGCTTCATGCATATCTTGAACAACATGAACTCCATGCAAATGAAGTCCGTATTATGCGTGAACACAATCAATATCCACTTGCACTAGTGGCGAATCATCAAATGACACCATCACACTTTAACACTTAACAATCCTCATACAACAATCCTTAGTTCCAACAACAGTTTTCACCATCTCATTTTCCTTAATATGAATCAATTCATCCCACGCAACATTACTCAACTACTTATCCATCCACACCTCATGCAATTACTTATCCGTCAACATCGCATCCTAATGCTTATTCATCCACTGTACATCAAGATGCTTGTCCACAACCATAATCTATTCCTTAAATTAAATATACTGTCTCCACAGTTAATCAACAAACACATCTTGTTGAATTTCCTCAGATAGACTCTGGTCTAGCAGTTCCTGTGTTTAAGCAAGGAGATGACCCTATTGATGCCATTAACAAAATGATGTCATTTATGTCTACTGTCGTCTCATCTCGTTTTTTCCTATCACCACAATCAGCTAAGAACTCATCCAACCGAAGAAATAAGCAACTATTCATGAATGGAACCGGGTGCCTGTTCAAAAACCACTTTGAGGGGAGACAAAATTCTTTATGCCTTGCTGGTACCGTAATGATGCAGTGATCAAGAGCTATCACTTTTGGGAAACGAGAGGCGAAGTTATTCAGGTCAAAAAAGGGTTGTGAAATGTTTTAACTACCAAGGGGAAGGTCATATGGCAAGACAGTGCCGAAAGCCAAAGAGGAAAAGGGATGCCACATGGTTTAGGGATAAAGTTCTTCTGGTTAAAGCACAAGGAAATGGTAATTGTTTCTAGAATGAGAAAGAATTGGAATTCATTGGCAGACCCTGGGATTGCAGAAGTCCAGTTACACAGAGCGGTTTATTTACACATCACAAATATAGCTTATCAAGCAGATGATTTGGATGCGTATGATTTTGATTGTGATGAGATCTCTACTGCCAAATCAGTTCTTATGGCCAATTTGTCCAGTTACGGTTCAGATGTTCTTTTGGAGGTACCACACTCCGACAACACTAATAATGATATGCTAAATCAAAGTGTGCAAGAGATGCCGTATTCTGAACAACCTCATTTTGTGAATTATCCAGAGAATGAGATAACCAGTGATAGCAATATCATTCCTTACTCTCAGTGTCTGCTAGAAACACAAAATGTAGCTGTTCAGGATACAAATTTTTCTGCACAACATGATGCCATGATATTATCTGTGTTTGAAAAACTGTCACATTAAGTAACTAATTATAACAAGGTCAATAAGGACAATCTAATTGCCAATGAATCTTTATATGCTAAGCTTGAAAGATACAAAGAACGGGTAAAGTTGCTAGAAGACAGACAAAATATGGATTTAGGTACTAAAGAAAAGCTTATAATTAATGATATATGTTGGGATTCTTGATTTGATGAGACAAAGTGAATAAAAGAATGAAACAAGATGGAAACAAGAATGACCAAAATTGTCATCATGAAGATCTACAAGATGTAGAAGACAATAAAAATTTGGTCAAAATAAGATAAGAATGAATATTAATGAGAAGATAATGTTGAATAATTTATTGATTATCTCATTAATATATTAATTAGTTTTCTTGTAAGCCTAGGACCCCTTATTCTATAAAAGGAGGTTCAGGCATTTAGAAAAACATATCCAGAAACATAGAGCTCTCAAATGAGAGTCGTCTAGCAAAGGTGTGTGTGTACATTATAGATAGAAAATGTGTTGTTTGAGTGGGTTTACACGTCCCACAAAATAGTTAGTTTATTAGTTAGTAATTCCAAATTATAGTATTTGGGGTAAAGGTGGAATGTTGAATAATAAAACCTTGTTTGATAATATTGCTTTCTTATTATTCCGCTGCGTGATTCAATATTATCTGTAAAACTGGTCCTAGATGAGCTTAAAAGATTCTCAACATGTGGTATCAGAGCCTTGCTTTGAGAAACTTTGATCTAGAAGACATGGAGCTTGAATCTACAAATAGTGGTCCTACTGCAAAGCTTCTCATACTCAAATTGGGGGAGTATGAGATGTGGGCTATAAGGATTAAGCAGTACTTCCAGATCCAAGACTATACACTCTAGGAAGTGATAGAAAATGGTGATTCATGGGTCTCAATATCTCAAACAACTGAGGAGGATGGGAAAACAGTTATAAAGATGTCTACACCTGCAACTGCAAAAGAGAAGATAAAGAAAACGAATAATGTCAAAGCTAGGGGTTTGTTACTCATGGCACTTCCAAATGAACATCAGCTAACATTCAGTCTGTATCCAGATGCTAAATCTATGTTTGCTGCCATTGAAACAAGATTTGGAGGTAATGCAGCTACCAAGAAAACTTAGAAAAACTCTTCTTGAGAGCAACATAATAGATTTTTTCATGCAACAATGCTGAGTCTCTGACTCTATTTTCAATAGGCTTCAGAAGATAGTCAGCAGGCCTGCAATCTTGGGTGTGATCATTGCCTAAGAAGATTTAAACTTAAAACTTTTAAGCAGCTTACCACCTGAGTGGAATACTCATGTAGTTGTTTGGATGAATAAGCCTAAGATTGAGACTATGAGTATAGATGATTTGTATAACAATTTGCAAAATTCAACAATTGTTGAACAAAAAAAAAGAAAACTGGTTGTATGTGGTAGGCAAGCCAGTGGTGGTCCATAACTTGTCCTTCATAGACTGCACCAAGCTCTAGCATTACTAATGATGCCAACACTCATAGCAATAAGCTTTCTTCACAGAGTTAGACTGCAGACCCCTTAATGTTAATACTGCCAGTCCACAAGTTTGCACTGCAAGTGTCAGTGATAATACTGTGTATGCTTTCATGGTTAAAAATCTGAATGGTTCTAATGTCCTACATCAGGACTTAGAGCAAATTCATAAAGATGATTTGGAAGCAATGGATCTGAAATGGCAACTCTTTTTGCTTAGTGTGAGAGCAAATAAGTACTATCAGAAGACAGACAAGAAGATTTTCATTAATGGTAATGATATTACTGGATATGATAAATCTAAGGTAGAGTGTTACAACTGTCATAAGTTGGGACACTTTGCCAGGGAGTGCAGAGCATCAAGAAGCAAGGAAGATCAGTTCAGAAATCAAGACAACACTAGGAAGCAAGGAAACAAAAGAAACACTTCCAAGCAATGTTGGATATTGAAGGAGTAGGTTTGATTGAGTGACAGGCAGAAGAACAAGTTCAGACTAACATGGGCTCTAATGGACATATCACAACTCAAGATGTACACAATGATAAACCTTGTACTAAATCATGTCTGAAAAACTATGAAACTTTAAAGAAACAGTATGATGATCTGCTTGTTAAACAACTTTAAACTAAATTTGAGGCATCTACTTATAAAAGAGGACTAGATACTGTTGAAGCACAACTTGTCACATATAGGAAGAATGAGGTTCTTTTTAGTGAAGAAGTTGCTGTCCTAAAAAGAGAAGTAGGAATCAAACAATATGAAATTAATGTGCTTAAAAGTGAGCTTGAAAAAGTTAAGCAAGAAAAAGATGGCATTGATTTTAAAATTGAGAAATTTGGTAAGGCCTCAAAAGACTTAGATTAGTTGAAAGTATGTCCAGATAACTTACATAGTAAAAAGGGTTTGGGGGTAATAGTGCAGTTCCTCCACCTCATCCTTTAATTTATAATAGACCTAACAAGCTAGATCTGTCTTATTCTGGTCTTGATGAGTTCAAAGAGCCTGAATTCAAAGGCTATGGTCCTGAGAATAGCAAGAAAGAGTCTAATGTTGTTTGTGAAAATGAGTCAGATAATTCTAAGAAAAATTCTGATAAGTCTTTGGTAGAAGAACAAGTCTCACAGGTCAAAAGTAGCTCTGTTGAAGGTTGTGGGTCTAACACTAGTAAGAGTGTTAGTGAAGTAGAACCTAAGAAAGTTAGGAAGAATATTGATGCTCCAATTATTGAGGATTGGGTTCATGATGTAGAAGCAAGAGTGAGTCGAGGATGACTAAGCCTGAAAAGAAAACTGTTATCCTACTGCGGTAAAATAGATATTTTTTTTTTAACAAAAACAAAACTTTCAAAACGAAAGGGTCTTCAAATCACGATCAACAATCTTCAAACGAGAGAATCTTAATCACAAATCCCCGGCAGCGGCGCCAAAAATTGATTCGCTAGAATCTATATATACGTAATTATAAAATATAATATATGATGGAAAATTACCAAACTACCCTTGAGGACAAAGGTAAAAAGGAAAATCTTCACAAATATATATAATATAATACGTATATAAACCGGGAAGTATGATTCCCGGGTCGTTATCCCCCAACGACTTGTGAAATTGAAACCACGTTTGATGTTCGGACAATGATTTGAATTGAAGACAAAGATTGATTTGATTATCTACTTTTTAAAAATTAAAATAAACAAATTATAACAATTAAGCACGAGGACAAATAACGGGAAACCAAATTTTAGCTAAAAACGCAAAACGGGACCCCTAAACGGAGGTCAAAAACCCTAAATTTCTAAAAATAAACCTAACTTAAAATTTTCTTTTTAAATGGACTCTATTTGACTAAAAAGTAAGTTTAAAGAAAACTAGAACAAAAACGGAGTTGAAATGAGCGTTAAAACACGAAAAATGAAAACGGGAACAAATCTCGTTCTTTAAAAATCGAATTTTTGCAAATTAGACCCTATGAAAGCAAAACTAATTTTCCTATGAACTTTATGATAAAAGAAAATTTTCTAAAAAAGATTTATATTTTTTTGATTATTTTTCTATTTTTTATGATTTTTTAAAGTTTTTAATGAAAATAAATGTTTAAAAATACTAAACGAACTATAAAAATTCTAGAAAAATTACAGAAAATAGCTTATACTAATTGAAACCTAGGAAAAATAAGCTTATAAACACAGCTTATCAAATAAGCCACGAAATAAGCTGAAACAGCTTATTAAGCTTATAAGGACTAAAAGTGTATAAAGAATAAATGTTGCAAGTGTATAACGAAAAAGACCCAAGGGCGCAGTGGTAGTGTGTGTGGTGTTATAAAGGGTTGAGGGTGTTTGAGGTCGGGGGTTCGAGTCTTGCTCACCCCCGACTTCCACTTTCCCCTTTTTTTTTGAAAAACTTATAAAAGCAAAGTTGAAAATAAGCTCAAAATAAGTAACTTTTGTGAAGACACTTTTTATGATGACTAAAAATAAGCACAGATATAAGCTAAAAAGGTGGCAAATTACTCTAAAAAGGTTTTTTAAGCTAATTAAGCTAAAAACATGTATAAGCTAAAAACAGACAAAGATAAGCTATAAACTACTTATAACTAATCCTAATAAGCAAATTTAAACTAAAATTAAGCAAAAACAAGAAGTTATAAGCTGAATTTAAGAAATAAGCACTTAAGGCTAAACTATGAACCAAACAGTCCCTTAAGGCATTTTGAGCTTAGAAATAAGCTAGCAAATAAGCACCCTATGAAGTGAAACTTGGTTTTCCTAAAAACTTGGCTTAAACTCTACTAGAAAATGCTTTTCAAAAGAGCTTAAAGCAACAAAAGCTTATTAGAAAGAGCTTGTGAAATAGGCTGTTACAAGAAGTAGGCTTTTGAAAGCTTAAAAACCGAGTTTTACTAAAATAAGCACACATCCCTCAAATAAGCACTATTTTTTAAACCAAAAGCTAATTTAGAAAGCCTATAATGTCTAGAAGCTAAGTCTAATAAGCTAATTAACCTAATTATACTAAAAGCTAACTGAATCTAATGATCTAAATACTAATCTCAGGAGATAAATCTTAAAGCTCAAAATCTAATTAAGCTAAATTGCATAATAAGCTACTTCAGAAGCTAGGCTTATTGAAAACTTATTAATCTACTACTAAGCTATGAACCTAAATCATAAAAATAGATACTATAAGCTAAAAGTTTAAAATTAGAAGCTAAGAACTACTTACTACTGTTTTTGGTTTTTAGAATTTTTGTGAATTTGAAAAGCTAGTTTACCCTAGAGAATAAGCTAGAATTTGAAAAACAAGCTTTAATCTATCTTGACTAACATGTAAGCTACAATCCTACTAAATTTTTAGCTTATAAATCCTACTTAAGCTATTTAAATTTTGATCTAAAGGGACTGCAATTAGGAATTGCAGTAAATCCTCATCTGATGCACTTGGTAAATGGGTAAAACCAATTTGCAGGTGACCTTAAGGGTCAAACCTATTTTGGACACCCCCACTTAGTGTGAATAAACACTTATCAATAAAAATCCAAGCTCAAAGAAGCTTGGATCAAATTTTTCTAACTAGCTTAAAAGAGAAAATCTCCCCTGGTGCAGAATGGAACAAAATGCACCTTAAAATGATTATAGGTTCAAACTAATTCATCAAAACTTTTCAAAACTTAATCTAATATGAAATCAAAGCTAACCAAATTAAAATTACCAAATTTCATTGACTTTTTGAGGTCAAACTATGCAAATCCAAACACCCCTTTAAACTTGACAAATTTCATTTAAACTAACAAATAAGAAAACTAATGCTCAAAACTTAATTACCAGATTATAAGCAGCTTATGACCAACCTAATAAGCAACTTCAAATAGACAATAAGCCAGATTATTAAGCTATAAGCTAAACTATTATTTTTGGTTTTTAGTGGTTTTTAAGATAGATTATGAAACTATAATACTAACCTAATGACTAAGCTTGAGAAACAATTATCTATTATAATAAGCATTTATAATCTAATTAAAACAGCTAATAAGCAACTAAATAAGCAAACTAAGCAATTAATAAGCAATGATAGTTTTAAGCTAATAACTAAAGAGAATAGAAAAAGAAAAAGGGAATGAAACCTGAAACCTCAGCTAAACGGAGGTAAGAGCTCAATAAGAGCTTATGTCTACAAGCTCTGGCTTAGTGTTAATAAGCCAGTATAGTCCAATGAACTCTTCCTTTTCTAGTTCATCATCCAAAAGCTCAAAATCCAATAAGCAAAGGTATTCAACTGATTTTATAGTTTTAGTAGATTAAGTAACTAATTGAGCTCAATTACAAGCTTAGAGACTTGTAAGAGCTTATTGAGAGCTTATCAAACAGTAGCAACAACTTTTGAGTTCTATAAAAGCTTTAAGGTAAAAGCAGATTGTGTAAACTTAAATTTGATTTTATTAATACTTGAAATTGATTACAATGCTTAAGAAAAACAGATTACAAGAGATTTAAAAGAAAAATTACATTTTAACTAAAAACTAAGTAAACTAATTTAACTAAAAAAAATACAGGGAAAAGATATCTCATGTGTGTGAGGAATGAGGCTATTTATAGCCTTAAGTAGATCCTTCTAGGTCCAAATTCAGTTACACGCTCCCAATCATCTTGTCCTTTCATTCCCTCCAATCATTGGATCATCATTTAGAGCCGTTAGATTAGATTGAAGGGAACACGGATTGCCAGTGTGGCAATCCGTGATTGTGACAGGTCGTGCTTCTTTTGTGAGTACCTCAAGTGTATAAGCTTTATTTCCTTGTGCTTCTTTCATGTCCACCGTGTCATCCTTTCTTGGGTCTCCACCAATAAGAGTGCTTGGTGACGTATAAACTCTGCCAAGGTGTACCTTATCCCTTGAATTAGCTTGCCACGTTGTTAATTATCATTTGCCCTTTGATTTGACCCATGGGGTTAAACGGGAACGATGGGTGAACAGTGAAAACTGTTTTTCTCGCGTAACTTTTATAAAAGGGAAGGGAAGTTTGACTTTTTATTTACCCGGGTTTAACCTTTGACTTATAAAAGGACTTGGGTCGGGTACAAGGGATTGGGCTCGGGCTTTGGTGTTGGATTTGTTATATAAAAAAGTTAACGAGTCTTAACTTCTATTAATAGAAAGTTAACACTGTTAGGGTTTAGGGATTTTGTAATTTTGGAATTTATGAGGGACTGATTTGGGAATATTTGGAGTTTTTGTCTTTTTGTGGTTTGACTTAGGTTGACCAATGGTTGACTTGAGTTGACCACTTTTGACTTTTGATAGCTTTCTCCTGGCTCTTTGCGTGCTCTTTCGTTCTCGTGTTCGTGTTTGTCCGGTTTTGACCGTTTTCTTGAGATTTTTGCTTTATCCGTACCTACACAATAAGAAAGACAAAACAAGCAATATTTAAGTATTTTATGCACAGTTTTGGTCTTTTAAGGGTCATTTTTGATATAAAATGGATATGTGTTTTCACACATATCAAAATTCCCCAAACTAAGCGATTGCGTGTCCTCACGCAATGTTATATGCCTTATAACCAAATATCTCAAAACTTCCCCAAACTAAATCTTTGACAAGTAGCAAAGACTTTTGTGGAAAAATTAAGAAATCACAAGTTATAAAACACCCTTCATTTTTTTTATATAATAATAATATAATTGAGATTATTTTGACTTTTGTTATTTCCATAACTGTTAGGGTTCATAAAACAAGATGCATTTTGATTCCGAGAATGCCCCAAAAAGGATAAATTCACTGTCCTCGACTTTTTACTTATCCAAACCAAGCTTAAAACGAAATCACAGCTAAAAATCAGTTAAGATGCTAACACTACTCATATTTGCAACTTGTGAACTTTTTACTCCCGACATTCATTATATCTTAAGTGAGTGTACTATCTTGAATTTCAACCATGGATCAACATTTTGCAATATACTATGCTTTACGTTCTACCTTAGAATAATGAGTTTGAAGGCGAGATCATCCTATGTAGCGACTTTCGTCTTGGCACATCCCAACTTTACGGCTAAGTGACCAGGCTTTTAACACCCCACAGAGACTAGTATCGAGACTCACGGACCTTAGGTTTCCCGGATATTCATAGCTTATAAAATAGAATAGTCAAAGTGCAAAAGCATATTTGAATTTAACAAAAAGAAGTCAATTTATTAATTTAATTTAGACATTTATGCAATTGTAACCCTCGACCTTTTAGAAGGCTGCAACATCGATTGTGAACCGGCAAGATGCAACAAACTTTTATCAGCCTCGGATTTTTTTATTCTTACTATGGGCTTTCTTTAGAAGACTACCACATCGGTTGTGAGCCGGCAAGAGGTAGTAAACTTTTATCAGCCCACAGCTTTTATTATTATATTTTTTATCATTTTATCATTAATTAATTAATTTTTTATTTTTATTTTTTTATATATTTATTTATTTAAAGAAGACTTCTTTTTGAAAAATTCAAGTATAAATTTGAACTAAGACTAAAATTTTTGCTATATCTTTTATAAAAATTGTTGATTTAAGTTTAATCTCCAAAAATAGCACGTATATTAATCCGGTTAAGAGCTTATGGGAGAAAAAGTCCAGCCAGTATTAAGTATAACAGCCAAGTACTAAATTATACTAAAACAACAGAAACAATTAATGACAAAGAATGACAGTATGTTGTTATTTGAAGAGGACACAAAAGCCATGTTCTATGTGCTTGAACTTGAGCTAGACATCCCTTTAACTTATGGTTCATACACCTTGAGGTTGTTTTAGAGATCATCCATGCTCATTGTATCTAAATCAACTTTATTCCTCCACACAACAGCATGTGTGTTCCACTCAGGTGACAAACTTCTTAATAACTTTTGATTAACATCTTCTTGTGAAATCTTTTCACCCAAAAGCTCCAACTGACTCATAAGCTTTTGAAGCTTATCAAAAGTTTGATCAAGCATCTCTAAGCTTGGATCAGTGAAGTTTTCATATTGCTGCTTTAATAGATTCCTTTGAGTCTTTTTTGTAGCTTCATTCCCACCAAATCTCTTTTCAACAGCTTCTAGCAAATTCTTAGCATCCTTTATAGAGTTAAACTTTAACTGATGTTCATTGGGAAGGCCCATCATTAAAGTGATTCTAGCTTTCACCTCTAATCTTCTCTAAGCCTTTTCTTAAGTAGTTATAATAGGCATCTCTGTTACTACACCTTCCACAGTTGTTGTTTTTGGCAAGGTTGCACCATTCTCTATGACTTCCCACAGTGCATAGTCTATCATTTGGATATATTGTTCAATCCTCATCCTCCAGATCTCATACTCACCAGGTTTGAGCATGGGAACTTTGGATGCAGCCACCATGTGTACAGAATCTTGATCCATATCTTTAAAAAAAGATATTGTGTATAAAAACAAGTTCTTCTCTTTTAAAGCTTTTCAACAAGCTCTGATACCACTTGTTGATCCCACTTTAATAGATCGAATTCCTTAAGATTGTTTAAGGATTAGTTATATTAGATAAATCTAACACAACTATAGTAAAAGCTTTGTTTGAATGTATTAAAGATTATGCGGAATCTAATCTTTAATATTAAGAAGAATTATCAATGAAACAGTAATTCAAAACAAATAAGCTCCAATATTATTAATGATAATAATACGAATACTCTCAAAGTATTAGGGTTACAAAGACCTTGAAGCTATGAATTATACGACTAAGATTGATTTTGATACGTATAAAACTCTATGAAAATCTATATCAAACTCTATGCCCTAGGAGCTCCTTTTATACACCAAGGAGTCCTACTCGGCTTACAATACTTTCCTAAGTATATAAAATCTTTTCTATAAACAACTAATACATATCACATAAGCAGTACTAACACCAAACAGTACTAACTTATTAACCTTAGCAGCATTAACTTATCTTTCATAGCTGCATTAATTCTGCACTGAACAGTTTAACCTCAAACATGAGCAGCAAGTAATCCAAACAAAATCAAGAAGACTTTTAATCCCATCAATACGAAAACTTTTATTCTACGTTTTTAAGATCAAAAACTCATCAGATCCTTTAAATTATATGTATCATCCTTTCGAAACCTTATGTTCTTTGATACGAAAGCCTCTTGATTGAAATTTCTCACGGTTTTAAGCTTGATTGTTTCATAAAAACAATAACTAGATCTTTCATGGCTTCAGATCCACTTGTTATTATTGTCATGTTTGCATAGTAGTATTCACATCACGAAAGTTTAGGAATAGAGGATAGGAGCTAGATAGATGTTTTCATAATTTTCTAAATTTTTATTTCAAAAGGGAAAATAGAATGGAAGGGAGAAGTGAATTACATAATGTAATAGCATTTCACAGTTGCTAATAATATCATGCATTTTATATTACAAAGACATGATGCATAAGTCATATATTGTTGGCAACTTCATGTGCTTCAATTCACTCAAACATATCCAACTGTTATCATAAACCTGATTGTATAATACCCCTAACTAGAAGGCATGTTATACTTATTGCTAATTCTATTCTTTTTCCTAATAATTTAGTACATCACCTTGAGGCAACTTTACTTAACTTTTGACCAAGATAGACTTTTCTTATTTTTAAATACTAATATAAACTATAAAACTAAACAAAACTATACCAAGACCAATTCATATAATAATAAACACTTTTCTTGAACCTAACAGTGGTTTATTTGATCCTTCTCAATTTGGGTCATTAGTTTGTTTATGTTATTGAGTATTGAAAACTCAAGAAGGCAACTCTACAAGATTTTGATGGAGCTTTCAATTTACAGTTCGTGGAGACGGCGTCGCGATTCTCTCTGACGCCGTCAAAGCTTGAAGGTAATGAAGGTACAATCTTTTGTGACGACGTAATAGTAGATGACTTAAAGAGCACAATAGAATATTCGGCGACTTTACACAAACGTCGGATTTACAAGCGACGGATTGTTCATGACTTATACTATATATAATACAAACCCTATTTTTCATGTTTTAGAGAGGAAAAACATAGAGTATTTTTATAGCAGCTATTATGGTCAAATTTTAGGGTTTCTAAACCCTTTTGTACTCATTCATACTCCGTGTTTAATTGAAGTGAAGTTCCTTTACCCTTTTAATCATTCAACATGTCTATGTGTTGTTTGATTAATTAGTCTTCACTTTCAATTAACATGCTTAGCTAAATTTAATTATGTTTGCTTATACATTGCTCGTTGAACTAGTTGTTAGATCTTTTGTTGAATGCTTCTTGTTAATGAATACAGTTAGGCTTTTAGAAAACTCTGCTATTTGATTGCATAGCAAACAAGTTAGGAATCACGGGTGGTTATGAGGATACTTGTGGATTAGTTCTTCATATCTTGTTCATCTGTTGGCAGGTGAATTCCGAGTTAAGTGTTTGAATTAATAAATACTTACACATTCCATTATGAGGGTGACAGGAAACAAAATCTAATAAGACACCTAGGGAGTAGTGCATGTTTAGGTAAACACATTTGTTTAATCATACAAGTTTTTTCCCAACCTTTTACTTTTCTTGCATAATTAGTAGTAGTGTAGTTTAGTAGTTTAATCAAACCTCCTCTTAAATTAAAAAAAAAAAACCCGCTGAGATTTTACCTTGCTTTCTAATAAAAATATTAAAAAATAAAAAAATAATATTCCCTCAACCATTGTCCTTAGGTTGAACATACAATTTGGGCCTACCCAAACAATTCCTCTAGAGAACGATAATAACCCCATGAGTCTTGCCTATACTACACTACAACAGTTAGGTACACTGGCTAAGTGGGTTGTAAAACTTCTGCGCTGCAACCTACCTGATAAGGTGTCCATTTTATACACTAATTCGGGGTCAATTTAACCCTTAAATCATGCAAATATGCCCTGCATTATGTGCTTTATTCGTTTTTTGTTTTTACGTTTTTAGCAATTGGATAGCTTTTGGAGGAAATACACGTGACTTGGGGCTCACTTTGGAGAAGAAAGGAACAAGATTACAGCCTAAAACCAATAATCTCTTGAAGAATTATGACATACTGCGCGTTGGAGACGCCGTCAGCAGGCATAAAGCGACAACCGTCAACCCATCTATCTGGGTGTCAGGCATCGGAACACTGATACGACGTCAGACGTGGTCCAGAAATAAAGAGGATCTAGAGTCATCTCGTTAGGCGGACGCGTCAGGATTTAAAGGACACCGTCGACAGCGGTTTTTATATATATATTAAACCGAAATTAGGGTTTACGTTTGTAAACTTTTTATACTTTAGGGAGACCGTAACCTTGTTATCTCTAGAAGTTTTAGGTCGTTTTGGTGGCCTCAAAAACTGATTGTAATACCTTCAATACAAGTTTTAATCAAGTAAGTTTTTTAACATTAATATTCTATTTTCTATGTGTTTGTTTGATTGATTTATGTTCTTGCATTTATCTTTAAAATGCCAGGCTTAAAACCCTACATTGTATTTACTTTTGATTGCATTGTTACTTAGGTTGTAGATCCTTCTTTTGTTGCTTCTTGTTGATGATCTGTGTGCGTTAGGCTCTGAAAACTAAGCCATAAGATATTAAATTGGCTGATAGACGTCTAGGGAAATGCAGTGGGTGTAGAAAGGATACATACTGGTTTTAGTCTTCTTACTACTTACCTAATATGGTTGATCCCTATCAAGATATTTTCACATGCATTTAAATTACTATTAGGGTCCTTGTAATATTCTTATACTACTTACTTGTGCGTTGCCCTTAACGGAATATTAAATGACGGTGGATTCTGTAAATTGTTTATTGACCTAGGAAATACTTACACAGTCATACAAGTGTGACCAAGGAAGATCTAGGAGAAGCAATTTGAGGAGTAGTGTATGATTAGGTAAACATATCTTTTTATCATAAAGTTATCACTAGTAGTTTAGATTATATTTAATTTAATTATTAGTTAATCAAACCAACTTCTTAAACCATGATATTTACCTGCTTTCTTATAAATATAAAAACATAAAAAGAATCTTCTATCAACCCCTTAAAGTTCTGTTAGACCGTGTTAGAGCGTTCCTAACCTATTCCCTTAGAGAACGATAACAACCCCCGAATCTTGTCTATACTACATTGCAATGATTAGGTACACTGCCTAGGGGCTTGTAAAGCTTCTAATGAAGTCTTTGCAACCCTCTACATCAAAGTTTTTGGTATCGCTACATGGGGAATAGTTAGGTTTCGATCATTGTTTAACTTAGTTCTACTCGCTTGATTCCTATCAAGTGAGAATTTTAATTCCAGTACATTAGCTTTCTTGTAGTTTATCTTTTCTTTATGTTATTTGTTTCATAATCCATTCTCGTCAACCACTATGGGAGACGTAAATCCTATCCGTACTCTTGGATATTACTACAAACCTAGCCACGAGGGCTACAAGAATACCATTGAGCTCCCCGTAGGGAATAATGTGGTACCTCCTCGATCCGACACCATCCGGTTGTTGCAAAACAGATGCTCATTCCACGGACTTTGGTCAGAGGATCCAAACTAACACCTCAAGAATTTCTTAAAACTTGTGGACTAACTTGACCTTAACAGTGACAATAGGGAAAAAAAGCGTCTGTGTTTATTTCAATTTTTTCCTTCGGGATCAAGCTAGCAACTGGCTTGAACGTCTTCCAGTAGGATCCTTTCCTCTTGGGTTTGGATGGATCTTACTACTCTTTTCCTTGCTCAGTTCTTTCCACCGAAAAGGACTATAAAACTCCGCAATGATATCCTGATATTTCAACAACATCAAGGAGAATCTCTCTCAGAAGCATTTACTCATTTCAAGGACTTACTACAAAAAGTCCTTCATCATGGCATCGATCTTTGGCTTCAAGTCCAAATTTTTTATGATCATGTCAATCCCGTCACAAGACGAACCATCGATCAATCGGCCGATGGCAAGCTTTATGACAGAAACGCTGAAGAATCTTGGGCATTATTAGAGGTACTCGCCCTCTATGAGAACGTAAGTTGGAACGACCTAAGGGTTTTTGCTAAGCTAGTCAAGGCAATCTCTTTACCTCACGATGTCCCGAGTACATTCGACCGTCATTTAATCAATCTCGAAAATCAAGTCCAACGCTTGATGGAAGCTCATCTTGCTCCGATGCAACCTACTCAAGTGAACAAAATCACTACCTCATGTGAGATCTGCAGTGGTCCCCACGACACTCAGTATTGCATGGAAGATCCCGAACAAGCCTTTGTTGAATATGCATCCTCGCGTACCGACGAAGCGGGAGGTAAGTGGTACACTTTTAAGCCCGAGCAAAACAATCTTGGTGACACCTATAATCCGTCATGGAAAAGTCACCCAAACCTTAGGTGGAGACAACCCCAAAATTCCCAAAATAATTTTTCAAACCCACCTAACCGGTTCCAACCCAACGGTCCGATCCTGAACCGTTCCTTCAACAACCATCCTCAAAGCTTTAACAATCAATCAAATCTTGAAGGAATGGTATCCAACTTCATGGTATCTCAAGATGCTAGACTGTCCAAGTTTGAAGCTGATTTCAAACAGCAACAAAGCGAGATGACCAACAAAATTGACACAGTATTGAAGGTCATCACCGATCAGATAGCGGGAGCACTACCTAGCAACATGGTTAAGAACCCGAAACTGATTCAACGTCAAAAAGGGTGTGTTTTGGTGATTTTGTTGAAAAAATACGTGTTTTGCTCGAAGTTAACCTTCTGTTTGAAGGAAGCGGAATATGTTGGTTTGAAGGAAGCGGAATAAATGCAGGAAGAATAGCGAAAATGACAGGTAGCTCCAATAGAAATATGTATTCAAGGCGGAATATGACTTAGTCAATCACAATATGACTGGTATGAATCCAATAGAAATATGAAAAATTTTCACGAAATATGTTAGGTTTTTCAAAATCAAGCCGAAATAAGAACAGGATTTTCACCAAGCGAAATATGTTTGTTTTCATCAAGTAAAACATGTCATAAGTCATCAAGTGAATTATGTTGATTTTTTCCAAGTGAAATATGTCACTAAAATCTTAATTTTTCTATGGTTTTCTTACTTTGTAAAATCCCGTGAAAGATTTATTTCTCGGTTTTAGTTAAGATTAGTAAAGCCCGTGGAATAATTACTTTAATCACAACTAAAACAAAACTTAACACACGTCCCCCTCATTATCACTGATCGATCAAGATTGATATCATTTCACAACAAATTCAAGATGTCTAATATGTCGGAAGATATCCAGTATGCCGGTTCTGATACACGCCCACCAATGCTTGACAGAACAGACTTTGAATCTTGGCAACAACGCATTCGTCTGTATTGTCTGGGAAAATATAATGGAGAGAACATTATGAAATCAATTACTGAAGGTCCATTCAAAATGGGTACGTTCATACAAACTCCTGCTGAAGAAACCGAGGGTGCACTTCAACTAGGTCCAGAACGTGCGAGAGGCTTTACAGACCTTTCTGCTGTAGAAAAGGAAGGTATAAGCTGAGCCGTTTGTGTCAACGAATATCCTACGTCAAGGGATACCAAAAGACATCTACACGCTCATCAACCACTATACTGACGCCAAAGACATTTGGGACAATGTGAAGATGATTCTGGAAGGTTCTGAGTTAACATAGGATGACAGGGAATCTCAGTATACGATGAAAATTGAACACTATCCATCAAATCAAAAGTGAGAAACCATTTTACGTAAACTATTGTTAGGTTTACGAACACATTAATGACATGAGAAACATCAATATGAACCATGCCCAGAATGCAGCTAAACTCTAAGTCTGTGAAAACATGTAACCTGAGTAGAGAGATACATACCTAAAGTCAAACTTTAACAGTGGATTGAAAGAGTCTAACTTTGGAACAGCTTTATGCATATTTGAAGCAAGCATGAGGTACATGCTATGTGAGAATATAATTGATGATGGAATGTTCCAATCAACCAACTAAAGATCCTTTGGCAACTATTGTTATCATGCTCCAGTTCAGCAGTATCCAACACAATCTCCATGTCTCCTCAATCTGCAAATGAACCAACTCCTGCAGATAACTTTTCAACTGGACTTAAGATAAGTCATCACTGATAACAGATGAAAGTTTAACCACACACTTGGTCCTCCACACTCAATCGAACACATCACATCTTCCACAAACAAACATCAACTCAAACGTCTTCCAAAGCAAATAACAAATCTATGCTCAAGATGTCCGTGGAAGATACAATGCGAATAATTAAGGAAGACCATTTAAGAGGAACAATGCAAGAGGAAATGTTATAGCTGGGAATGCTGGAGGTCAGAACAGAGATGGCAATGTGAATCCTGGTCAAGCTAAACCTATTAAGTGCTACAACTGTAATGGACCCTCGGCACATAGCACGAGAATGTCCTCGACCAAAGCGACTTCAGGATTCAGACTACTTCAAGGACAAGATGCTACTTATGCAAGCCCAGGAGAATGGTGCAGTACTGGATGAAGAACAGTTGTTGTTTCTTGCAGGAGAACAGGTCACCAACTTTGATGATGATGTGGATGACCCAACCGAGAAAGATTTGGCACTCAATGTGGATCATATCTTTGAAGCTGATCAATGTGATGCATTCGACTCTGATGTTGATGAGGCTCCTAATATACAGACCATGTTCATGGTAAATCTTTCATCTGAAGATCCAATCTACGATGAAGCCGGGCCATCATATGACTCGAATACTCCGTTTGAGGTACAAGATCATGATACCTTTGTAGATCATATGGATGAGTATCATGAAGTACACGAGATGCAAAACGATGTACAACACAACTACGTTGTTGACTCTGATGCTGAATATGCGAGTGATAGTAATATTATTCTGTATAATCAGTATATGGAGGACAACGAAGAACATGTTGTACAAAGTAATGTATCTTCTGTTCGAAATGATGCATTGATGTCGATTATAGATGATATGCATGAACAGGGTGTCCAAAGTATGTCAGCAAATAAGCAGGTTAAAGTAGTTAATGACACATTGACTTCTGAACTTGCGAGATATAAGGAACTGGTCGGGGTGTATGAAAAACGGACAAAGTTTGAATTAACTGAAAGAGAACAAAAGATTGATGAACAAATGAGAATAATTATCTCTGACCGAAATAGAAAGGAAACTTCTTTAAAATCGGAACTTCATACTGTACAAATGCAACTTCGTTCTACCGTTGACCATAACAAGTCAATGAAGGAAGAAGTGACAACCTTGAAAAAGGATTTTAAACAAAAAGAAGATAAATACATTGAAGAGTTTTTAGACATCAAAAAGCTAAAAGAAAAGGTTGAAGATAGATTATTCAAACAAGATCAGTCTGTTCAAACGGTGCACATGTTATGTAAACCAAAACCGTTTTATGATGAAAAGAAAAAGGTAGCAATAGGCTACAAAAACCCCTTATGTCTCACACGTGCAAAGCAAGTTCAATCTGCCCTCTATAATGGTACTGAAATAGTCATGACCAATCATAAACCTGCTGTTGTGCATGACTCGGAGGAAACTCTTGAGATAGCTGAGTTGACTAGGAAAAGAATGTATGAGAAAATGAAAAGCCCTCAGTGTATTCAAAATAAAGTTAAGTTTGCACCCCCAGATTACTCAAAAGAGAACTATCTTGCAATCTTCGCACCTCAGAGAGATTTGACCCCTGAGCAGATATTTTGGGCCAAAGATGAAAATGACAGGAAAAAGGTTGAAGCCTCAATTCTTAAACCACTTTCAACAATGACTGTGTATCCACCCAATACACCTGTCAAGCTTCTCCACAGGGTTCTCCCAACAAAAAGTCAAGTGAAAATTAATCTTTATACACTCACATAACTTTTTATGAAATTTGACAAAACATGTAAAAAGAGAATCACACCAACAGGTCTTACAGAAGGGGAAAGAGGTTTTGAACAAACAAAAAGATGTTACCTCACTGAAGTCATACCATTTTTCAAAACTCTTAAACAACACTTTGAAGGAGTTCAAAAGGCTCTCTTTAAAGAAGTTAAAAGAATGGAAGAAATTTTTGATCAAATGTCAGCAAAGGTGGACCAGAATACTATGGACAAGCAATGTACTAAAATTGAAAGGAAAAACCTTCTCATTGCAAATGAGACTCTAATTGCTAATTGTTTGTCGAATCAATTAATGTTTGCTGTTAAACAATCATGTTGTCTAGATCTTGAAGCTGAGATATCTAAATTACAAAATGAGAATCAAAAGGATGTTAATAATGAAATGATAAGAGGTTTTAACAAACTTGAGGTGGAATACCTGAATTTGTAATTGAAATATCAACACCTTCAAGAAAACTTTCGAAATAACAAATCACAAACTTCTCAGGATGTTCCTGAATTTGACTCATTTTTTAGAATTAAACTTCTAGAAACATAGCTTTAAGAAAAGGACAACGCAATTAGAAACTTGAAAGCTCAAGTCTCTAAAATGAATGACAGTAGTTATGAAACTTATAATGCTAAAGATATCACTGCTCTTATTGAACAAAATGAATGCGTTAGAGTGGAACTAGAAAAGGTCAAACAACATTACAAGGAATTGTATGACTCCATTAAGATTACGTGTGTTCACACTAGAGAAAAGACATCTACCATGTTAAACGAAATTGAGAGTCTAAAGGCTCAATTGCAAAACAAAGTGTCGTGTGTCACTAGTGACTCTGTCAAACCAAAAGTTCTTGCGCCTGGTATGTATGCCATTGATGTTAAACCCATCCCTCATCCCCTTAAGAACAATAGGAGTGCTCATTTAAACTATATCAACCATCTTAAGGGGAGTGTAGAAACAGTTATGAAGATTGTAAAGGAAGCTAGAGTAGTTAAACCACTGGATAATGCACTTAACTATGCTTGTCAATACACTAAGCTATCTTAGGAATTGTTAGAATATGTGATTGGCACTTGCCTAAAAAGTTTCAATGAAAGAGATAACAAGGCTCCCTCTACCCTTGTAACTAGGAAAAAGCAAGTTACTTTTAATGATAAACCAGGAACTTCATCTAGCAACACACAGAAACACGAAGAACACCAGAAAGTTCAAAATTCTAATATCCCTATGATTCCTTCTACAGGAGTAAACACCCCCCCCCCCCCCCCCCCCCCCCCCCCCCCCCCCCCCCCACCCCCCCCCCCCCCCACCCCCCCCCCCCCCCCTCGTCCACTGAAGCAAGCGGATCAAAGCCTAGAAGCAATACAAAGAAAAATAGGATCCTGCCTGCTAAGAGTGAGAATAAGAAGAAAGTAGAAGACCACCCTAGGACAAATAAGTCAGTATGGACAAAAGTGAATCAGGTTGATTCTAGCATTAGCTCTAAGCGTGTTGTAATTAATTCGAATTCTGAATCTGTGTGCAAAACGTGTAACAAATGTTTAAACTCTGCAAATCATGAAATGTGTGTTGTTAATATTTTGAGTTTTGTGAATGCAACCCCCACTGTTAAAATTGTCTTGAATAAAGGGAAGCAGATTTGGAAACCAAAAGGCAAACTGTCTGATAATAGTTTGAACAAGAGCAAGCGGGTTTGGAAAGCAACGGGCAAACTATTTGCTGATATTGGTTATCAATGGAGACCCACAGGAAAGAAATTCACCTTAGGAAAACTTAATTGTGGTTATCAATGGAGACCCACAGGAAAGAAATTTGCCTTAGGCGAACTGTGCCCTTTAACTAAGCTTTCTGTGAAATGTTCTATTATATCTGCTAACCAACAGGACCCCAACAAAAATTGGGGAACCAAAATTCCAAACTCTCCACACTTGACTATTTTCAAATGCAGGTCGTACAGGTCGTCCTTTGGTATCTGGACTCAGGCTGTTCAAAACATATGACGGGGAATCGTTCAAAGCTCAAGAACTTTGTGGAAAAGTTCATCGGGACAGTCAGATTCGGGAATGATCACTTTGGAGCTATCATGGGTTATGGAGATTATGTTATTGGTGACAGTGTGATCTCCAGAGTATACTATGTGGAAGGTCTTGGACACAATCTGTTCTCTGTAGGGCAATTTTGTGATTCTGATCTTGAAATTGCTTTCAGAAAGCATTCTTGCTTTGTTCGTGATATGAATGGCGTAGACTTACTTAAAGGTAGTCGTAGCACTAATTTGTACACGATATCGATTGATGATATGATGAAGTCTTCTCTAGTATGCTTGTTGTCCAAAGCTTCCAAGACCAAATCATGGTTGTGGCATCGTCGTTTAAACCATTTAAACTTCGGCATAATCAATGATCTTGCTCAAAAAGATCTGGTTAGAGGTTTACCAAGATTGAAGTTTGAAAAAGATCATCTTTGCTCAGCCTGTCAACTTGGAAAAAGCAAGAAGTACTCCCACAAACCAAAATCTAAAAACACCAATATGGAAGTTCTTCATACCTTCATCACACGGTTCTATGTGGTCCATTGGAGTACAAGTATTAATGGGAAGAAATACATTTTAGTCATCGTGGATGACTATTCAAGATTCACATGGGTAAAGTTTTTGAGATCAAAGGATGAGACTCCAGAGTTTGTCATTAACTTTCTTAAGCAAATACAAGTTGGTCTCAACAAAACAGTCAGATACATCCGAACAGATAATGGAACGGAATTCGTCAACCAAGTTATGTCTAAATATTATGAAGGTGTTGGCATATTTCATCAAAAGTCTGTTCCTTGAACTCCTCAACAAAACGGCATTGTCGAAAGACAAAATCGTACACTTGTGGAAGCAGCATGTACAATGCTGATATTCTCAAAAGCGCCGATGTTTCTGTGGGCAGCAGCTGTCGCATACTGATTGTTTACACCCAGAACCGAACCCTAATTCAGACTCGTATAACTAAACACCATATGAGGCTTGTTGCATGAATAAGAAGCTGATCTTTACATTTTCCGAGTATTGGTGCTCTGTGCTACATAAATGATAACGAAGATCTAGGTAAATGCAAAGCCAAAGCTGACATTGGGATTTTCGTTGGTTATGCTCCTAGCAGGAAGGGTTTTTGAATCCACAACAAAAGAACCCGTCGAATAATGGAAACAATTCATGTCACATTTGATGAGCTGCATCAGACAATGGCTCCTGTACACATCAGTTCAGGACCCAAGCCTATGTTGATGACGCCTGGATAATTCAGTTCAGGGCTCATACCTAATCAGGTCCATGCCATCCAATTTGTTCTTACCGTCCGGATAAAGTTCTGGGAAGTTTTATTTCAACTATGTTCGATGAATACTTTGAAGTAACTAGAGTCGAGCACCAGTACCTTTCGCTACTGATGTTTCGCTCATGTTGTATCCACAGTACATCTGTGTCTACACATATTGTCAAGATACACCATCAACAAGTTTTTCACCGTCATCATCTGGAATACAACCTCTAGTCATTCAACATGATGTTGTAGTTGGACCTACTATCGAAGACACCCCAATTACTTAAGCTACCCTTCATCCCTCAAATTACCCTGTTACTGGAGAACCAGGTTCTGCACAGTCATCATCAAGGGATGTTAGTATAGCTGAACCCAACCAAGTTAATCAACCACCAGCTCATCTTAGAAAATTGTCCAAAGATCACCCTCTTGATAATATAGTTGGTAATCCTTCTCGTCCGGTATCCACCAGAAAACAGTTAGCTTCCGATGCTTTATGGTGATGTTTCCGTACAGAACTGTCAAAAGTCGAACCAAAGAATTTCAAAATGGTCGTGATAGAAGACTGTTGGTTTCAAGCCATGCAAGATAAAATTTACGATTTTGATCGACTTGAAGTATGGGAATTAGTACCTCGCCCAGTCTATGTAATGGTTATCGCTCTCAAGTGGATCTACAAGGTGAAGCTTGATGAGTATGGTGATGTTCTGAAAAACAAAGCTCGGTTAGTAGCAAAGGGATATCGTCAAGAAAAAGGTATTAATTTTGAAGAATTGTTTGCACCCGTTGCACGGATAGAGGCCATCAGGACATTCATTGCCAATGCAGCAACCAAAAATATGATCATCTACCAGATGGATGTCAAAATTGCTTTTTTGAATGGTGATCTTCAAGAAGAAGTCTTTGTCAGTCAACTTGAAGGATTTGAGGACCCGGATAATCCTACACACGTTTATCGTCTAAAGAAGGCTCTTTACGGGCTAAAGCAGGCACCAAGGGCGTGGTATGACACACTATCAAAGTTCCTAATGGCTAACAAATTCTTTAAGGGTGTCGTAGATCCAACGTTATTCACACGCAAATCAGGCAAACATATTCTACTAGTTCAAATATACGTAGATGACATCATTTTTGCCTTAACTGATCATAATGCGTGTAACATATTTTCCAAAGAGATGAGCTCCAAATTTCAGATGTTGATGATGGGACAAATGTCGTTTTAGGACTACAAGTTTCTTAAAGTCCCGGAGGCATCTTTATTAACCAAGCAAAATATGCTCTCGAAACCTTAAAGAAATATGGAATGGATCTTTCTGACCTTGTCGATACACCAATGGTGGATCAATAGAAACTAGACAAGGATCTCTTGGGGATTCCAAGTTGACCAAACTCAATTTAGAGGAATGGTTGGCTCCCTAATGTACCTTACTGCCAGTAGACCCAACCTTGTATTCGTTGTATGCATGTGTGCTAGATATCAGGCTAAGCCTACCAAAAATCACCTTGAAGCAATCAAACGTGTCTTTCGGTACCTAAAAGGAACCATTAACATAGGTCTTTGGTATCCGAAAGACAACGTCATGTCACTAACAGCTTATGCAGATGCGGATCATGCGAGATGTCAAGATTCAAGAAGAAGTACGTCGAGAAGTGCTCAGTTTCTTAGAGATAGATTGGTTAGCTGGTCATCAAATAAGCAAAGAAGCACTGCAATATCTACAACAGAGGCTGAATACATTGCCATGTCTGGATGTTGTACTCAAATCCTTTGGATGCGATCCCAGCTAAAAGACTATGGATTTGAATTCAATAAAATTCCTCGGTACTGTAATAACAAAAGTGCCATTGCTCTTTGTTGTAACAATGTCCAGCACTCTCGATCAAAGCACATCGACATACGTCACCATTTCATCCGAGAGCAAGTGGAAAATAGAGTGGTTGAACTCTACTTCGTGGAAACGAACTATTCAACTGCAGGACATACTCACAAAGCATTTCCAAGAGAAACGGTTCAATTCTTTTCCAGCCTAGGCATGAGAGTTTTGACCCCAGAACTATCTGGACGCCTTTCTAGAGGAGAGGATGAATAACCGAATTTGCACTTTGGTGTATCCTTTGTACATATTTTACAAAAAAAAATTAATAATAATAATAATAATGGACTTAGTAAATATTTTAAGTCATTTGGAATTACAAAATGGCTTGCAATTTCTTCATATTGCAACCCAGTTCTCAAACGCGGGTAATTAATTTTCCCCAGGCATGGATTACTTTATATCCATGCATCAGAGGATTAATGTACGCTTCAGTGCATTTTTCTTAACTCGGAAGAGAAGTCTTCCTTTTGAAAACCAAATAATTTTTCTTAATTGATTCTTCAAAATTATTTATGTTAACGATGGTGGTGGTATAGCTGTTCAAGTAAATTTTTCATCTCAATCAATGACTACAGCTCTTTCAATAGAAAACGGGTCATTGTTTAAGGAGGAGAGTGAATTTGAAAATTTACTTCATCACACAGGTTTCTAAAAGAAGTGATTGGGAGGATATTCCATGGCGGTCTAGGAGTGTTGTATGCTATGAAAGTGTGAGTAATAAATTGTCAAAAATCTATAAAAGTGGTAATTATTTGATTAATAAGTTAATCACATTGGGTTTCTCGTCGCATTTAACACCAGCGTAATTTTATCAGTATCTGAACCACTCAAGTTGAAATATGTTCTATCTTCTATGGACAAGTGAGAAAATGTTTTTGTATTCCAAATGGGTTAAAGTTTGAAGGGGAGTTAATTAATTTTAATTCAAAGGGCCATAAATGTCTGTTGTTTAAAGGATTAGGGACTTTAATGCAACTTTGTGATGTGTTTCCTAGCTTTATTAATCAATAGGGACCAAATCAGCCAAATTTCAAACTTAGAACAACCTTAGAAATACTTAGACAAAGAAATTAAAGAAGATAGAAAGCTCAGGGATGGATTCTATCAATTTACAAAGAATGGGTATTTAAGGGTCGGCGGGATGCTCCTTTTTTGGTAATAGTTGTTCAAAATATGGTCAAAAAACCATTACACACTACACACACACACACACGATCGCAACTCGCCACCACGAACACCTCCTTCAATCTTTGATTTCCTGTGTTTTTCACGCAAAGGTATCAATCAAACTTTGTTCTTTGCCTTTTATTCTATCTATAGATCATAGGAATCGAAGTGAATCACACTAAAATGAGTAAAATCTTAAGAATTTGTATCTAGGGTTCAAAAATTAAATAAGTGTGTATAAATGTTAATTGATTGAGGGGAAAGGTGCGGAATGGGCTTGTGATCAATTATATATATATCTGTTTATCCATTTTGCAAACATATGTGTTCCCTATGCGATTTCTAGGTGGCGGTTTGACTTTTAGAAAGTCATAAGCCGTTGGTTTGTGGTTAAGGATGTTGCTAGTGTGTATCTAATGCGTAGGAAAGATTAGGAATGCTTTAGGTTGTGTTTAGGTTTGCCAAATGAGAATGTGTTTTGATTCATAAGTAGTCTTTCATCATGGCGAGTTGCTTAGATGCTTGGTGGCGGTTTGATTTTAATAATATTTTATTATTTTAGGGAAACCGCCGCATGGCAGCGGTTTGGTTGAAATTTATATTTTATATTAAAATAGTCAACCCGCCACGTCGATATTTATTATTAACTGTAGCGAGTTGCTTCATGGCGGTTTGATGAAGGCGGGTTGCCCTAATTTGTATTATTTTATTCGCACAGGTAAACCGCTGCCATGCAACGGTTTAGTCAAATATTTTATAATATTAAAATAATCAACCCGTCCTTTTCAAATTTTTATTTACAGCGGCAGTTTGATCAATATTTTTAAAATATTCTCAGCGGGTTGGTGCCTTTCCTCACGGCGGGTTGACTAACTGCTAGGCGGCGGTTTGGGCTTATTTTCAGAAATTTGACCCATTAAGCCCGTCAATCAATCGAGGCCCATTCTAATGACCAAGTTACATTTCTAACACCCATCCGGGCTTAGTTAACATGTAATTGATCTTGTTGGATAATTCTGCAACCTGTGTCCTAAAATGTTGCTTTTCATCAATCCAAAGTTAATTCTGTTTTAATCAATCGCAGCATGACATGACTTAAACAAAACTAACGTTCTCTCTAACATTGCTTCTCTGTAATGGTTGTCCTCTTTGTTAATAATCTTATGCAGAATACGATGGCAGAACAAAATGTTCCCGCTCAAGCACCAATAAGAACAGATGAACAGATTTTACCTCGCTCTGCATGGTTACAAATTGGAAAAAGCAATCTGTTGTTCGATGCACAAAAGATACAGAAGAACCCCATCTTTCAGATATCAGTAGACATCTTGCGTAACACCAACTTCTTTAGAGCTTTCTCTGCCTCTGCTAGTGTTCCTGCTATCTACATTCAGCAGTTCTAGAACACTATGAAGTATGATGAGAAGACTGGGGTTTACTGCTATCAAGTTGATAAATAATGGTTCAATCTAAGTGCGGATCTTCTTAGAAAGGCCTTAGATATCATTCCTGTCGACCCAACTCATCCATTTGAATTACCTCCGACTGGTGACACGGTGATTGATTTTGTAAATCAGCTGGGGTACCCTAAACCTGTAGAATTTGTCTCCAATATACGTGTGAATTATGTATATCAGCCATGGAGAGCAATTCTTTCCCTGATCAACCAGTGCTTAACTGGAAATACATTTGGCAGTGACAAACCCAGACACCCAGTTTTGCAAATGCTGTGGGGCATCGTCACAGAAACTAACATTGATCATGCGGAATTGTTGTGGGAAGAATTTACTCAAGGAATCCAGACATTTTTCTCTCATAAGGCCAGTCATAAAGCCAATCTAAAAGACCCTAATAAGAAAGCAGTTCCTCTCCTCATTCCTTACGGGCGGTTTACAAAGATGATAATCTACTATTTGGGGAGCACCAGCAATGTACATAGAAGACCTGAGTCTCCTCGTCATCTTCCAGGAGATGATTTTCTGCTAGGGAATCTCAAGTTATCCCTAAAGGTGAAATAGATGAAGTGTTTGGAATGGAAATTCCTAAGACCTTGATTACTGAAGCTATTCAACAATCTTCGTACTATCCAAAATATCTGGAAGTGGTTGCAAAGAATACGAGGAAAACCCCACAAGATAGTGCAAGCAAGCAATCTGTACATGGGAACAAAGATACACCACCAAAAGCTCACTCCAGTCAAACCAACAAGCCATCACCTGTCAAGCAAACAAAACGCACCTTCTTCCAAACAACAAACAACAAAAAAATTAATAAGTCTCCTAAAAATAAACCATCCAAGATCACTCCCTCAAGAAAAGTTCGCAAGGGAAATCCTTCGCTTGTTGATGAAGAAGATGAAGCTCAACAAGAACCAGAACCTCAAGGAGAAGGTGATGATCCTTCTCTCGAACTGGCCAAGAAGTTAAGTTTGGATGCGCATCAAGAAAAAAGAGAAGGTGAAGGTGCTGATGCTGACCTAGAACGAGCAATTAAGCTTAGCTTGGATCCTTCCTTTCTACCGCAACATCAAGCACCGGTCGGAGGAGTAGCTATCCGTGAACGTGTTGCTGAGGAAATACAAAGACTCCCAGATGTAGAGGGAAAGGGAAAGGCTATTGTAACATAAGAGCAAGCCGCACACTTACTGATAGATCTGTCGAAGAAGAAAAGTATTATGGATCAGTTTATCCTTCAAAGGCGTGATCAAGCACCTCATGATTCGACAACGGTACCCTCTTCTCAACCTCAAGATGATACATCAGAGAAAGTGGTCCATGAATCTTCATCAACAACTGATTCAGAAGAAAGAAAGTGGGGGGGGGGGTTTTCTCGGCGTTTTGCGGTGGGTGGGGGGGGGGGGTCCCCCCCATGGGGGGGGGGGGGGGGGGGGGGGGGGGGGGGGGGGGGGGGAACAGAAGCCATGCTCCTAAAGTGACAAAGAAGGTGAAGTTGCTTGACACAGTACTATCAGGAGTAAGGATATTTGTTCTTACTAAAAACCAGGCTGGATCAGACCCTGGACAAGGACATGAGGCTCTAGCTGGATCAAACCTTGAGCCTATGCAAGAAGACTCAGACCCTGGAAAAGAACATGTGGCTCTTGCTGGACCAAACCCTGAGCACATGGACGAAGACTTCTATGCTACAGCTTACCCCAAAGTACATGAAAACCTGAACTCAAACTGGTCGAACATGTATCTTGGGAAAATCCAGAAAGTCATTTGTGGACTCTATCGTCAATGAAGAATCTGGATGAAACTGACAACTTTGGGGATCAATTTCTTAATGACAAACCAACCGAAGATGATCAGGAGAAAACTAATGTTGTAGATGAGACTGATTCCATCATACCTGATCTGAGTCATCAAACCAACACGTCAGCTCCTCCAGTGACTACTCCAGTTATTAATGTCTCTTCTCCTAAACCTTCTTACAAGTCAACGCAACTCAATCAACACAGAAGATATTAGCAATCTCACACTGATCCACAGAAATCACTCCATTCATCGCCCTTCAGCTAAGAGTCGCGAAATTAGAACAAGATATGTCTGAAGTAAAGAAGACTAATCACTCTGCTGCTGTTTTGGCTTCTATTCAATCCCAAGTTCCTACAGTTGTTGAAAAGTATGTAGGAACAAAAATTGATGATGCTCTCCTTAAGGCTCTTGAAAGACACAACTGCAGTTTTGTTAGAAATACTGTGTGCTGCCTGCTCCAGAGTCAAGCAAGAAACAAGAATCTGAAAGAGTATGAAAGAATTATCAGAATCAAAAGGAGAACAGTGTGAGAAGACTACCAGAGCCAATGTATACTATCAAGTCGACTGATAAAGCTGCACTTGAAGAATTTGATCTAAAGGGTGCTCTTTTTAATATCATGCATAAGAACAAGTCTGCCAACAGAAATCCTGCCAATTACAGACTATACCATGCCCTTATGGAAGCATTGATAGAGGATGAAAATGTCATGGACAAGGAAGTTGCATACAAGGTTAAAGACCATAAAAGAAAGTGTGATAGTAATGATGATGAAGACGATGATGATGAAGGCCCTTCAGCTGGATCAAACCAGGGTGAGTCAACAAAAAGGAGAAGACATGATTCAAGTGCTTCTAGGTCAGCTCAACCTCCTTCTAAAGATTCTAAGCAAAGTACAAAGAACAAGCTAGATTCTAATGCTTCTGCAGCACAACAGCCTCCAGCTGACACTTCTTCAGCCTGGCAAATCACTGACACAAGAGATACTCCTCCTGGCCCTTCAATGCAAAGATCTGACCATCAATCTGAACAATCTTCTGATGACAATCCAATTACTGATGAAGGGCATGTCTCAGATCCAGAGGACACCGATAACGCTCATATTCCTAAGGTATCGGCTGCTACATGGTTCAAACCGATTCCTAAAGAAGAAAGACCAGCTACACCTGAACCAGAATGGACCATTCCTTCAAATGATTACCCTGAACCAGAGAACAACTGGACAAATGTATACGCCACAACGTATCAAGACCCCAAAGAGAACAAGCTTCAAAGGAAGATGGGTGATATAGGATCCTTCATCAAATGGTTCTGCAAACGAACAGGAAATAAGAAGCTCTGCAAAGCTGATTTGGAAGGTCCAACTTTCAACTTAGTTAAAGCCTTTCACAATAACAGCGTCTCTCTTCAGTTTTAGATGGATGAATGTCATAAGTTGCTGACTGATAAGGTTGATTTGGTTAATCCTGAGGGTCATCAAATTCTGCGTAATGTATATGAACCGTTGCCCTTATGAGGACCACCAGGTCTGGTAACTATTCAACCACAACTTTTTTTCAATAAGGATCTGGAATATCTTCTGTCAAGTGACAAAGAACGAAAAACTTCCTTATCCATATCCAAGCTTAAAGCCGCTCGATACCTAGACTTTGGACTTGAAGAATTAGTTCCGTATCTGTGGGTTGAAAGTGAGCGTGATTATGACATCAGTGCAGCTTATGGCATCACACACTAGTGGTTCAGAAGAAAGGAATTCTACATCAACAAACACCGTGAACCCTCAAATCGTGAAGTAGTCAGATCCCATATGCGAATTCTCAGTGTGATCAGTATCAAGACTTACGAAAGATACGAATACAACTACTTGAGAGAGATAGTTCTACGCCGAGCTGACTACAAAGAGTACAAGATCTCGGAAAAGGATTTCAAAAACCTTCATCCAAATGATTTTGAAGATCTGTTTTTGCTTCATCTTCAAGACAAGCTCAACCACCTACCTAAATCAAACAAAGTTAATCTACACACCGCAGTCAACATGTGGATTAGAAACATTGTCATTAAGAAATATGTGGAAGACTTGCAGCTAGGCGTTGAGAGCTATCAAACAAAGCTCAATCTGGAACAACCAAACTAGGATGCATCTGACTTTCTATTCAAAGAAGATTACACCATTGTCAACAAACCCAGAGCAGTAATCTACAGAGACAGGGATGATAATAAGAAGATGATGAGAATAGATGAGATGCACAAGTTTAGCGATGGAACGCTGATGAGAATTCGAGACAAGCTAGATTTCATGGTGAAAGATTTCAGGTTGTTTTCATCGAGATATTTGGTAGAAAGATAAAGATCTGAAGAAACTTTAGAAATCTCGATTGCTTCATTAGTGGAAGGCTCAGAGATATTGGCTACTGTCTAATCAAGAGAAGTGAATGATTGTATCATTCCAGCATTAAGGTCAATATCATCGGTAATGAAACATACATCTCGTACATTAGATGTTATGTGTCAGTCTATGAATTTTTCATGAGTTTTTCATTAAACTTAAAAAACCAGGTTTTTGAGTTTAACGAAAAAATCTTTCAAAATTATCATACCTGACACTAACACATACCCTCAACGATTGAGGGGGAGCATTAATATGTTCCAAACACGGCTTGTGAATAATAGGCAAACTTTTCTCCCAATTTTATAACATATTTAAATCAATTGATATCCAAAATGTCAAATGATTTGAAATTTTTGATAAGGGGAGAAAATGTGATTAAAATATGTAATGTGATCATATTACTCAAGTGTATACTCCACCATCATGTGCTAAACAGTTTCGAATACCGATGCACATGTTGAGGGGGAGCTTTTCTGAAATACAAAAACAATCAGGTACTAAACACTTTGATAGTTATATCATAAGTTCCTGATTGAGTTTTTCAATAGTGATTTTATGGCAAGGTGAACTGTACCAAAAGACTGACCATGTATTTACTTTTATCGAAGTTATAAGGATGGTAAGGTTAGGTACTCGTTCCTATGATCCTGCCAGAACCGGAGGGATCTACCCAGGGACAATCCACTAGTTAGTACAGAAGTCCTTAGGTATGATTAAAAGGAGTAAATGTGAGAACAAGGGAATAGTGCCGACTGAGATGGAGCTAGTACTGGAATATACCCAACAAGGTGCTAGTCATGAAGTCTCGGTAAGCACTGAAGGGGTTGAAGAATGAAAAAGAATTGTACGGATAAAGGGTGTAAAGAAAGAAGCCCTCCATACTCTTAGGCAGAAACCGGGTCAATACATATGCTGTCAGAATCACAAGTTGATTGCTGACATTGAAGACGACATCATGGACCCAGTGATGCAATGCACAACCCTTCCCAGCCATTCGAGTTTCTCTTGAAAGAAACTTGTCTCATTTGTCACGGAGACTAAACATGCAATCTACTGTCTCACTCACTCCGAGTAAGTCGGTATTGAAAAGGTGGCAGTCAGCTCCAGCCTCCGATCACTAATATCAAAGCGCACTTTCGAGTCTAGAGCCAAGAGATCATCAATTAATCTCGTTAGGACACATTTCCAATTATCTTGTCTTTCACACACTGTGGAAACAAGGTTATCTTAAGAGTCCTACGCATTATCCTTGTGATATTGCCAGAACATCCGAGTGATACGAAGGTATTCACTATGAAGATGGAAATCCTGCTAGAGCCTACATCAAACAAGCTCTAGGTAGGTGACTTGTGCGATTCTACAAGAATCAAACTTGTGTCAACTGGAAAGAAACGATGGTGCGATTCTACGTGAATCAAACTTGTTCCAGCATAAGAATTGACGGTTATTGAACATTTGACAACCAATCAAAACTATCGAAGTGTTACAAAATATTTTCATAATTAACACTTAGACTGATTTTTCAAATCAATTTTCTCTTTATTGCTAACTGTTTCATTACAGGATCATTTAAAGATGGAGATGGAGATGGAGATACCCAGTTCCAGTAATGTCAAGTTAATAACCGAATGCTCAGACACGACCTACACTTGTTATGAAGTTATGAAAGATCTCATAAAGGTGTCAAAGCTTCCGCAAACTCTGATATCATATTCTTCTTCACAAGTGCACAAGATGGCAATAAATTACTAGATGATGAGAGATTAAGTTTGGCTGATGATCTCAAGAAAGCTCATGATCAAAATCAAAACAAGTCAAAGTGAACAAGCTCAATTGTTATCTAAAGATCACTACAACAAAGTACTAGATGTAACATGAAGAATCAAAAGACTGCAAGCTGTAAGAGCTTAAGTCTAGTGTTTTCAAGGGTGACCTCCCTTAGGGGGAGATTGTTAGATATGAGTAAAAGACTCGGTCACCCCGTATATTTATTGTTTATAATAGTTCGTAGTTTAATAGTTAATCGTATGTCTTTCGGTTTTAAGCCGGGTACTAATACCCGGTATTTTGTAAAAACTATATAAGCCTCTTCCAACTTTGGAAGAGGCAAGCTAGTCACCGCGGTGTATTGTAAGAACGATAAATACCATCTTCCAACTTTGGAAGATGAAGAATCCGATTCATTTTTAACACACACTCTTTAGAGTGTTTTTCCTTTATCTCTCTCACTATTCTCTATCTCAAACTTTCACTCTCAGATCTCTTAGATCTCAACTGTTTGGAGTGAATTAGGGAACCTACATGACATTATAGTCATATTTACTCATACAAATGTGCAAGCTTTATCTTTACAAATCAATTAAGAAAAAAGGTTGATCTACGAGTCTTGAGTGATTTGACCATGATTTACCAAAAGCACCTAGCTGGTTTTTAATATTAATATGAACCAATGTTTTGGGGATAGCATTAGGAACGAGAATGAGTTCTAGGTCTCAATGACATCATCTAATAAGCGAACATGTAAAACATACAATTAAAAACTTTTAATTACCTTTAGGATTATGGTATCATAAACTTGGTAATATTGGAGCAAAAGTTAACAAAAGCCCACCCTCCTTTTCTCTTGGTGTAGGCCGGCCAAACCACAAGCCTAAACAGGCCCCCTTTATTGACTTTTTGACTTTATTTAATTATTATGTACATTACATATTAAAGGGTTTAATGTTAAATTTTCTTAAACGAACTAATTAACAACTGTTAAGTATTCTGTCTTGGAGTATTAATCTCTACATTATATATAACATGAGGCATTTGACTATTTAATGTCACGTCATAACACAAGCCATGTCATCAATTATTTTTTTTGTAAATTTCTTGTTTTTTATTTTTGAGAGACATAACATGTCTCGACTTTATGATAGTTATCAATTATGTAATTATGCTAACAAAGTTTCAAACAGGATGCTCATGAGGAATCGGGAGCTGTAACTAAGCGCGTGCAGCATAAAGGTAATCCTTTAAATATTTTTATCTTATTTATGTTTTTCTTTTTGGTGGCTCCCTTGATGATCTAATGTAGTTATAATTCGTTCATACTTCATATGAGTCGTTATTGAAGATACTGATTACCTGTGTAAAATAACCCTTTTTGAATCATATATGACGATACTGATTACCTGTGAATAATTATATTTTGACTCCTACAAAATTTCTTCATTTTGACTAGTTACCCAACCCACCCGCTCTGCCTCTTTGGTCACCTCTAGATAGAGTTTTTTTAGTCTTTCCGTCATATATATTTATTCATTAGTATGTGCTTCATCGTTTTTTACAGGTGCCTATTGACGTCTTCAAAGGCATTACAGACGAAGATGCTGCCAAGGTTGTTGATGGTCTTGCTCCTAAGGTAGCTGACAGAAATGCCTCAATATAGCAAGTAAAGAAGTTGTATAACCTTTTCCGTGAATCAGATTGCACACAACTCGAGGTGAGTATTAAATTTTATTGTAACACCCCCAAATTGGGTCGCAGCGGAATAAGGGTCCGGGGCGTGTTACTTGATTGATCAATAACACAAGATATATATAGAACGACCAAAAAGTCGTTAAAACCGATACATTGGATTTAACAAAGTATTTGTTACATAAGCCCGAAGCTTCACTTGTTCACTTGTTCAAAATACAAAGATTTCTAGCCCATAACAGATATACAAAATGTAATGCGACAAAATCTTTAATGCATGATATCCAAATCAAAATCACCAATGTATCCCTTGCACCTCGTGCTTATTGACCTCCTGAAAAACATTGCTTTAAAACGTCAACAATAATGTTGGTGAATTCATAGGTTTGATAAATCGTATATTGTAGGACCACAAGATTTCCCAAGTGTATGATAATGCAACAGATGCAGACATCATATAAATGTAATTACGTTGCCCTAAGCTCATGACACTGAAGCTCGACATAAATGAATACAATATAAATTGCCTACATTGCCTTGTTTGATGTACTCAAACCCCACGCGCAACATCTAAGTTCAACATGGTATACTTTCGTTTGTCCACAGTGATAGCTAATCACCGAACGGGGATGTCAATCCCAATAGCTATTCAGAACATATCCGCAATGCATCTACAATCCCAGTACTAGACAGATCATGATAAGGGCTCAACTAGGGTTATCGATACTTAGGCAACGGCGTATCAAAAGAAAAAGTATCCACTTGTTCAAATTGTAAAAAAATGAATGTTTCTCACCCCAAAAACTTGTAAAACAAAATCATGTAAAACGTTGGGCTATGAACTCACCTTGAGTGAACGATAATCAAATATTTCACAGAAAATGCGTCACGGTAATGATCGAATGCAACATAATCCAATATATGTCGTATAAGTACTAATCACTTTGAGTAACTACTACCATATACAATTCTATATAACTCAATCACCATCTAATCGTTTTAGTGAAATCATGTTAATAAAGTTAAAACGTTTGTAAATAGTTCGATAGTAAAAATGACGCAATTTCTTCGTTTTAAGCCCGTTTTTTACGTTTTTTACGTCCACGCTTTCGTATTAAGACGATGTATCAAAATATGACATTTTTGTATTTCATGTCCTCTGATGAACAGTATAAAGTTATTTTTATAGTTTTAGTTGTCGTAAAACCCGTAAATGCAGTATTTTATTCGTTATAGCTCCGTTTTTAGCGATTCTTTCAAGCACGTCTTTGTTATTAAAAGTTCTATCATATTAATGATGTTTTCAAAATGTATAAATCTGAGATGAACTTAAATTTTTATAAAAAAGTTTTATTAAAAGTATTTTTATACAATTAAGTATATAATCTTCGCGTAATTCAATAACTCCCTTCGTTATTAATTGAAAAATACGATACTTATCGTTCAGAATCCAAAAATAATTGTTATCTGTGAAAAAAAAATAATTAAACTTTTACATTTAGAAGTATTTTATAACATGTTTTTATAACGCGGCTCTTTATAACGCGATAACTCGTAAACTACGTAATCTATATCCATGTATTAATCCCGTTTTTTTTCGAGTTTCTTACCTTTTTGGAATCGTCATGAGACGTACTATTTTATAAAAATATAAAATGAATAGGTCATGTGTCGAATTTAAACAGAAAGTTTGGATGTTTTTCATAAAAACATGTTTAAACCTAGTTTTTGTATCTTTTAGTTTAATCATCTCGTTACAAGTCCATTACAACTCTCAACTTCACATGTCTCACACACCTAGGGTCCCTAGTCCATGATTATCCCATATTTTGTCCAAGATAACAAGATCACAAGTTCACATACTTATTTGCTCATGTTATGTATACATAACCTTTTATAACAACTAGTTTATATATACACTTTTTATACATAAACCATAAGGGTACAACACTTATATTTCCATTATAACATGATATTACCAATAACATAACATATGTAAAAGTGTACAAAACCATAATCACAAGTATAAGCTCATTTTCCATGATTAAAAGTATCCTAATGGTGATTTTGCTATATAAAACAAATATACACATAAAATCATAATTATGAAAAGATGAGGGCTTTTAGATAACCTTAGAGTGATGTAAGGTAGAAGATCACAATATCTAAACCCTTGTTTAGATATAAAACCAAAGCTTACAAGCTTAGAAAACCCTAATCCAACTAGAAACCCTAATTTCCCTTTTTATTTGATTACCCTTCTTAATCAACCAACCAAGCTTCCAAACCTTCTTGTATCACCTTAGATATGTTCTTAGTTACTTGTATAAGTGGTAAAATAAGTTGTATGAAATTATTGTGGGGTGTGTGGTGTTTGTCGTGGCTTATTCAGAGAAAAGGAGAGAAAAAGATGATTTTCTTAAGTGTTTTGAGAATGTGTATGTTAATACTTGTAATGCTGAAGATAAATATGTAAGATATGATGTAGGAGCACTTAGGAATGTGGTAAATAAAATTTGTATGGGTTGTTTGTGATTTTTAAGGGTGGCCATGGGCTAGTAGTGAGAAAAAGAGAGAATATGTTGATTTTTCAGTTAGCAAATGCATATGTGTGTGTTTACTTACTAGCTAAGGCCTTATATATCATCTTGACTAGCCACGAGACACCTTGAGGGTTTCTAGGGAAAGTCTTGGTCAAAGACTATTTGACTTAGTAAGGAAAAATAAGCCTTGGTTCCTAGATCATGAGAACATCCCATGATAATAAGGAAATGTGTTTTTAAACTAGATATTTTTGTATTTATCTCCATATATCCAGCCATATATGTGTACATGTGATGATATTTTATAAAGTTTAGGTATTGGGTACAGTTGTGGGTATTTGTTGAAGCGTAGAAAAGTTTTGGTGGTTCCGGGTATGCCTAAACGTATTTTATCGTGAAACGTAAACACTTTACGCAACCAATAAAAATAAAATGAACAAAGTTAATAATTATCCTCAAAATAATTACTTAACACTTGCTTGATGTAAACATTTAATTGTTTGATGCCTGTTTACGTTGAACGACAATTTTTAGCTTATGCGATTTAACTTAACGATTACGATTTAAAAGCAAACTCGTTTAATACTAAAAATAAATAGTAAATTTATTGACGTCGTAAATGACCCTAAAACACGGGGTGTTATACTTGTAGCTGTAGCATTACTTTAAGAACCACTGCTTGCATACCCCTGATTTTGTCTCCCCTGAACAGTCTGCACTTGAACTCTTCTATCTTGGTTGGTTGCTTGATTCCTTAGGTTTGACTAGGTTCTAAGTTTGTTGTTGGTTGGTGGGTACCGAGAAGTAAATGTGGGGATAATTAAAGCTATTGCCTTGTTTAGATTGGCAATTGGATCATCAGAAGATAGAAACGATGAGACAACAAGTCCTGAATCCAATAGAGGAAATGATGCTTGTGATGGTTGATAAACATCAGGTGCTTGGTAGGATTGACGATGAACCACT
>BQNB010049774.1:0-41870 GCA_026074375.1 Tanacetum coccineum
TTAAATCATGAAACTACACAGGATTTTACAATTCTTGATAAAACCGAGAAAACAAGTGAGTGTTTCACGGGATTTTACAAGTCAAAGAAATAAACCATATAATCTTGAAGTGAAATTGCAAATTCGTGTATTAAAAAAATTGCAAATTCGTAAGATGAAGAACAAATTGCAAATTCGTATCCTGAAGGTGAATTGCAAATTCGGATCCTAAAGAAAATTGCTAATTTGGGTCCTTAAGAAAATTGCAAATTCGGGTTCTTAAAGAAAATTGCGAATTCGGGTCCTTAAGGAAAATTGCGAATTCGGGTCCTTAAGGAAAATTACGAATTCGGGTCCTTAACAAACTGCCAATTCGTGTCCTTCTAACAAACTGCTAATTCGTAAGATGCAAATTTGTGTTCTTCTACAAGCTGCTAATTCGTGTGCTTCTACAAACTGCAAATTCGAACACCACTAGAGAGCTACGAATTCGGATAAAACTAGAATTGCTAATTCAGATAGAACTAGGAAGTTGCAAATTCGGGTACAACACAAAAGTTGTAAATTCGGGTATAACTAAAAACTGCAAATTCGTGTAACACACTGACGTAACTCAAAATCTTCAAAACATAAATAGACACCTTTTTTATTGTTTTTACCTAAAATTTCTTGTACAACTAGTATTCTTAAACCAATAGGTACCTTAAAAATGATAACTTTTTGGTTTTTAAGCAGAAAATTTCAAAATCAAGATTTGTACTTTATAAGGTTTTTAAAAACAAAAGATGAACAAAAATGAATCTTTATTTGATCTAAAGAAAATACACCTATATCCAAGGATACTAGATCAACTTTACCAAGGTAAATGATCTTTTTGTGTACAAAGAAGCTTTGAAAACAAGAAGAAAAGAAAGAAAAAGACGTACGAAGTAACAAACTAAAACGAACCAAAAATGAAAAACACAAGGACTAAACAAATCACTCCATGGCTTTTGATACCAATTGAAGAATACAAGTAATCATTGATATATGAGTAGCAAGAACTAGCGAGAGAAAGTGGAAGGAAGGATGTATTTTCTAGAGAGAGAAAGTGTAGAAAGAGAAATATATTATGAAAATGAGAAATACAAACCAACCAACACCCTCTCCACACATGGAGAGGGTATTTATACTTCATAGAGGGCCGGCCATAGGCCTTGGTAAGGCTTTTCATGGCCCTTGGGCCATATTAGCTTGCTTAGCATTATCTTAACTAACTTACGGGCTTAGACTATTTAGTATTAGAAGTGACCGAGACTTTTCTTGTTTCTAACAGTTTGGTAATTATTTTCGCTTTGTTTCATCTTTGTAATAATATCGTTAACATTGTTCTTGATATACATACTTGCAACTCTTTGACCATCCAAGAATTTGATGATTGATTTTTCGAGATTTGTTTTAGATAGATCGTCTCTGTCAAAAAGTTTATCATGAACAGTTCTTATGCTACGGATACATCTTTTAAAATCTTTGAGATCATTTGTCACATCATTGTTTAATTTTGTAAGCGATTTTTTGGAATCATTAGGATCATGATGGGACTGATGAGAATAGGAATCATGAGAATTTCGGTTTTGATAACTTTCAGATTGGATGTAATTGGCTTCATGACGTTCACATATTGGCGTGTCATCGTTCTTAGAACCGTGGTCACCTCCGCAGTTATTATAATTCTTACGCATCTCATGCATCTCCTCTTTTAAGCTCTGGAATTGAGAATTCATTTTTACAGTTAGAGCATCCAATCTTTCCATTAATCAAGAATTATCATCATTACTATTACTTACATCGGCGAAAGCAACAGATTTTTGATGATGTTCATTTTGAGATTTAGTGGACCAATCAAGTTTGAAAAGGACTTTATCCTTAAGAAATTGAAAAGCTTGATTTGGACTTTTGTAGAGGAAGACTCCTCCAGCAGTTTCATCCAAGATTCCTTGAGTGGGTTCGTCTAGACCGTGATATAATATTTAGATAATAGCTCCTTTGGTCAGACCGTGCCCATGGCATTTTCGAAGCATGTTCTTCAGTCGTAACCAGGCTTTGGTTAGACTTTCACATACGTTTTGAGAGAAATTTCCGATTTCAAGCAAATGATAGTTAAACAACGAAGGTGAAAAGAATCTGTTTATAAAAACTCTTTTCAATTGTTTCCACGATGTTATAGACTCTTCATTAAGTTCGTTAAACGAGATTTTAGCTTTATCGCATAAAGATAAGGGAAATATTAAAAGCTTGACAGCTTCACTTTGAGTTTTACCATATTTGAACATGTCGCATATTGTGAGAAATTCACGGATGTGGTCATGCGGATCGGCCTGCAGATAACCATCGAATTAGGAGTACTATTGATAACAAAGTTGGGTACTATTGATAACAAAGTTGTCATCAACATCGAGTTGAACAATGGAAAAATTAGGAGTCAGTGCTACAGTCTTAGCACTTTCCCACATAGGCTGATCATCGGATCTAGGATTTATTATTTTTGGGCGGTAATTTGGTATGGTTCGACATCTTCTTCAGGTATATTTATGATGATAAATTCATTAACGATAGGATGTTTGGTGGAAGATTTGTGTGATTCGATTAGAATGGATTCTTTTTGGATAATTTTAAATTGACCCATAAGGGGGGGGGGTGGACCTTTTATTAAATTTTTATAATTAAGGCTAAAAATAAAGAGAATTATTTTTCACTATATTTTTTATATTTTTATATATTAATATATATTAATTTTTATTATATAGAAAATAAGGAAAAATAGATAAAAAGATATAATTTTTTTTACTTAGACAGATAAGTGCGGCGTATTTTAAGAAAAGTGCGCTGGCTTTTTTGAAAATTTTATGTTTTTTTTGTTTTGTTTTTTTTGTTAAATTTTAGGTTATTACCACGAACGAAATAGACAGATATAAATAAAACAGAGTTAACATAAATTATATCAACTTACGAAAAACAATCAAGACAACTAAAGCATATAATCAAAATGATTTGAAAAATAAGGTTTTGGTTTTTGATTTTGGTTTTGATTTTGAAACAAATTCTGCTGGTGAAAAATCTGTAGAAAGTGTGGCGTACTTAGTTAAAGTGCGGCGTACTTTCTGGGTTTACAGGAAAACCGATGCACAAATATAATGTGCGGCGTACTTCCTGAAGAAAAAATCATTTTTGGTTCAGTTTGCAAGAAAACTGTACGGCGAGTTTGCAAAACAGTAAATAACCTTATGAGAAACAAAATAGCACCAAAATCAAACAAACAAACTGATAACAACTTAAACAATTCCCCGACAGCGGCGCCAAAAACTTAATGTGTGTTTTTTTACAAGTTTTAAATTTATAATAACTAAAGATACCGATTTTTACTAAAAACACAACACTCGGGCAAGTATACCCTATCGAGTGTAATATAGTATTAGGTAAGTCCAGGTCGTTCCACGGGAATTGAAGTTTTCACAGTTTGTAATTAAGGTGCTAAGGCTAAAATGATTGTCACGGATCAAATTAACCAAATCGTGCATATATCGAATATTGTAAAGAAAGCGATTAAGAGATTATTCAAACAAATGATTTACGTGTGTTTGTTTTGGCAATGTTCACTATGACAATGGAGTGTTTAGGATAATGTTTACAAAAGATTTCACAAGTTACAAATCCTTTCGGCCTTTAAATATAACGAGTGATTATATCGATTAATAACAACAAATCCTTTCGGCCTTTATAAGTTATTATAACCAATATATTAAGTGGAATGATTAAACACATATATAAAAGAACCCTTTCGGCCTATATTCTTGTATAAAATATGTTTTACCAATTCAATAAACACATATCCAAACGCTCCATATCCAAGATCACATATTGCCCAAACAAACACAAGATGACTTCTCCATGATCAAAGAAGTAACAAAACACATAACATTCATCATGAATTCAGTAAAGACCATATTCAAAAGATAAAAAAGATTTATACCAACTTCAAGAGAAAATGTTTAATGATTTCACAAGTTTTCCCAACGAAAACTATATTATATTCAAAATAAACCCAAAAACTATGAAAAATCGAATTACACTTCAATGATACTTCCTTGGATGGATCAAAATCTGAAAATATTGATGAACAATAAGCAAATTCAACCAAATTCCCTAAGAACACTTCTAACTTTGATTCTACTAGTTGTGAAGATTGTAGATAATTGTATGTTATTGGAAATGGATGAATGAGGTTTAAGAATGGTGGCTGGTTTTTAGAAATTGATGGTGGAGAGTGGTGGTGGTCGATGGTGGTTTGAAGGGGTGTTTGGTTCCTTAGTTTGTCAAGCCAAGATCACCAAAAACACCTATTCTAAGTGTTCTAAACGAATGAGATTTATTTGTATAAGAGTGTGTGAAATGAAAAAGCCAAGGAGGGTATTTATAGGCTTTTCAAGGGCCAAAAACCACCGTACAAACTTATTTGTGCATCGAACATTGAGAGTTAATGATATCTTCATTTAATTACCTTTAATTTTTCCACAAACTTAAAAGTGCACCGAACTTTGGCCAAAACCACCGCACTTTGGTCATTTTCAGCACTTAGCCTTTAAAAGATCATAGATAATTGAATTCTCTTCGCGTGGCCACCAGAATCACGTCAAACAGAGTTCGTATGACCGAGTTAGGACCAAAACAGTAAACAGGTGTCGGGAGATCTTTATCTTTAATTATTTCTTCGTTTAAGCTTCAAATCTTCGTGTATTCTTTCGTTTTCTTCCACGAAACGTACTTAGAACCTACAATAGAAAATATACTCGATTCTATACCAAAAGTTATTATATTTAACCAATAAATATACGTAAAAGCATAGATAAAGCGTATAGAAACATGTATAATTTAAGCGTTATCATTGTCCTAATAAAACTGGTTTAAATCCATAATGTTTCTTAAAGTCATCTACACATGGGTGATAATAGCAATAAATATCCTTTGGGTGGAAAGACGCCAAGTGAGGTGAAGGTGGTGTATTAATGGTTGAGTTGTCTACTACCTTCATCCTAAAACTATCCGAACTATGTGGTTTGATGGGTGGGTCGGTTACTCTTTTGTCTCCTAGATTTACATCAAAAGGTGGACAATTTGGTAAGGACTGTGGTTGAGGCTTCGGTTCATCAAAACTAGAAACTTCTCTAGAACTAAGAAGAATGTCATGATTATAAGTATTCAAGCCTAAATCCTCTAGTTGTGGTTCGTGTAAAGGTTCTACCTCTATCGGGATTCCTATAGCCTCTTCTACATCTTTCGGGTGAGTTACAAGGGGATTGTATTCCTCGAATGATGGGAGGACTTGTGGGGTACGTTGTGGGTTTGGATTTTCCACCTTATCCCATGCTATACCCCTATGCATCTCAACCCAAACCTCCTCATTTCCAAACAATCTTTTTTCTTGAGCCTTCAAGTTTGCTAATTCTTGTTTAGAAATAATGTTTGGTGGGTTGACCCATTCTTTTTGGCCTTAGGCAAAATTTTCTATAGCTTCCCATGCTTCTTCACCACTTAATTCCCTAAGGTTTCCGTCTGCTGCAAAGTCAAAGACCATTCAGGTATAGTCGTCAACATGATCATAAAAGAATTGAGTAAGGGACAATAAATCGAGGCCATGATGACGGACTCTTTGGATTAAGTTTTTGAAACGATTCCACGCATCGTAGATAGATTCATCTTGATGGTGTTGGAACATCAAGGTATATCTTTGGAATAGGAAGGTTTCTTTTCGTGGTGGGGTAGGTGGTCTTTCATACATCATGATGGTGAACGAAAAAGTTACAAACAAAATGCACAAAGAAAAGATAGACCACGAGAAAACTAATACACTAAAAATAAAATCTCACTTGATAGGAATCAAGCGAGTAGACCTAAGTTAAACAATGGTCAAAACCTAACTATTCCCCGGTAGCGACACCAAAAACTTAATGATCGGGTCTTGTAAGACTTCAACAAAAAGTTTTACAACTCCCTAAGTAGTGTACCTAATCGTTGCAGTGTAGTATAGGCAAGACTCGGGGGTTGTTATCGGTCTCTAGGGGAATATGTTGGCAGTCACGATCAAGATCTAACATAGGTCTACAGGGTTGAGAGAATATTCTTTTTGTATTTTTATGTTTTTATAAAAGCAGGTAAATATTATGGTTTAAGAGGTTGGTTTGTTTAACTAATTAAAACTAAGTATAATCTAAACTACTGGTGATAACTTTATGATAAAAAGATGTATTTACTTAATCATGTACTACTCCTTAGATTGTTTCTCCTAATCTTGTTGCTTTGTCACACTTGTGATGATCTGTGTAAGTATTTCCTAAGTCATGAACGAATTACACGAACCCGCCGTCTATTTAATATTCCATTAAGGCAACGCACAAGTAAGGTAGTATGAAGACTATTACAAGGCCCATAAGAGTATATTAAATGCAATTGAAATATCTTAAGAGGATCATCCATTTTTTTTTATTTTAGGGGGTAAGGTAGTATGAAGACTGTTACTAGATGGTATCCTTTCTACACACTCGCGTTTCTTTAGACGTCTATGCCAATTTAATATCTTATGGCTAGTTTTCTAAAGCCTAATGCGCACATCCATCACAAGAAGCAACATTAAAAGGATCTACAATCTAAGTTTCATACAATCATAAGTAAATACAAAGGAGGGTTTAGCCTAGCATGTTATAAAGAAAGCAAGAACATAAATCAATCAAACAACACATAGACATATTGAATGATTAAAGATAAACAATCATACTTGATTAAAACATGGATTAAGGTCAGTTACAATAGGGTTTTGAGGCCTTAAGAACGGTATAAAAGCTGCTAGAATAACTAAGGTTCGTCTCCTAAAAGTTATACAAAGTTACACACTTAAAACCCTAAAATCAGTTTTGTATTTATAAGAAAAGCGACGCGACGGCGTCGCTTTGAAGCCATGACACCGTCACCACATCAATGATTCTTGATCCCCTTTAAGGAGGCTACGTTCTGACGCCGTCATAAAATCCTTGACGCCGTTAGTTTGCAAATCATGACGGCGTCGCTTTATACTTGCGACATCATCTCCACGTTTTGTATGCGTGGTTCTTCAAGATACTTGATGTAGAGCCGTAGTTGTTAATACAAATATTCGCGCAAAAATGATATTTATATTTAATGATCTTCATGTTTTGATAATAACAAATATGATGTCATACTACATAAAAGTTTACGTAAACAAGTTATTTAGTCAAAAGTTTACTTGACGACGACAAATCACTTAAGGTATGAATATGGAATTATTAAACATAGTTAACGATCAAAGAAAAATATTATTATTTGCATAAACCTTTCTAATCAAATTATTTAAGTTAACACATGATTAATTATAAGCTAGTTCTATTAATCATGTAAGACAAAATAGGATTAACCATAAGTAGAAACAATCTTTCCAAATCCTTCTAAATCTTCCCAAATCTAGAAGATCTTTCCTTATTGGTGATAAGAAATATTTTGCTTCTCGAAGAATCTAATAAACAAGTTTTATTAAGTACAAAACAATATTTTGTATAGATTTTGGGTTAATAACAAAATGACAAATGTTGTCCCAGCTCCTCCAACGGATCCACCAAATACACGGGATAGATCCAAATGATGGTGGATCCGTGGGTCGCATCAAGCGGCTGGCTGAGACAGCATTTGAATTTCAAAGTGTTGCCTATAAATAGCAACCTTAAGTCTTTATTTCAAAACAACTCCTGACAAATATTTTTACACATATCTTTTATCTTTTTCATATTATTTGATCATTATACTTGTTACATAATCCATTACAAATGATCAACTCAGTCTACTCTTTAGAGAAGAACACTTACGAAGACGTCAAGCTTCAAGTGTTAATAGTTTAGTTGTGTCATCACAATTGTGATAATCATTCATCTTGTATATCTTGTGTTGTGTGTTGTGTATATCAAATGTGTATGATAGGTATGTATTTAGGCAATAAAATACACAGTATGTTAGATTGGTTATATCTCGAAGTAGAACTCGATATTTAGCTTAGTATCAGAAAAAGTATAAGCGACGTGTACGGTTTTCTCCGCCTAAAGGGAGCTTGTTGACATAGTAAAGATAACTCTCAAGTTGGGTACTTGGGGAGTAGAGTAAGGCAAAGAGGAGCTTCATAGCCAAACCACTATAAATCATTGTGTCATCGGTTTGATCTTTCTTATCTTTACTTATTCATACTTCATAGATTACTTATTTACTTATTGCATCGCTAACATATACACTTGTATATATCTCTTGAGTTCATATAAGTTGACAATCTAAGTTTTATTTTAAAAACGGTAAAAACTACTCAACCCTCCTTCTAGTTTCCATAATTGGTATTAGAAGCCAAGGTCACTGATATGTGTGAAAACACATATCTGTTTTATATTAAAAATGGCCCTAAAAAGACAAAATTATGCTTAAAATGCTTGAATATTGCTTGTTTTGTCTTTGTGAATGTGTAGGTACGGATAATGCAAATATCACAAGAAAACGGTCAAAACCGGACAAACACGGACATAAGAATGGAAAAGAGTATACAAGAGCCGGAAGAATGCTTTCAAAGTCAAACATTTGTCAACCCTTGGTCAACCAAAGTCAACTCACAAAAAGACAAAACCCAAAAATACCAAATCAGTCCCTCAAAGTTAAACAAATTTGCAAAAATGGTCCCCTAAACCCTAACGGTGTTAACTCTCTAAAATATAGAGAGTTAACACCCGTTAACTCTTATATATAAACCCAAACCCACAACACCCGGCCCAAACCCATTTTTCTTTACATAAGCCCAAGTCAAACAAATCTTTTACCCTGATCAAATTAAATCAAAACTCACCTTTATGAAAAGTAAAAAATATAAGCAGGAAAAGAAGTTGTTACTGTTCATCATCCCCTTTATTTAACCACTCACTCAAATCAAGGGGTAAATAGCAATTGATAGCATGGCATCATAATTCAAGCATCAAAGACAACGGACAGGTTATACGTTACCATAAGGGGCTTCTCATTGGTGGAAAACCTCATGAAGGGAATTGGTGGCATTGAAAAGGAAAGCACTTTGGAGTGAAATGGATTTTTGGAGAAATGGATTTTTGCACTAAAAGACTCACAAAAGAAGCACAAGGTCTGACACACGGAATGCCACGCTGGCAATCCGTGTGCTCACCCCATTTAATCTAACGGTGTAAATCAAGGATCCAATGATTGGTGATATATGAAGGGTAGAGATCAAGACTAAGAGGAACGGGCTATATTCCTAGAAGCTTCTCTTACAGGCTATTAATAGCCCTCACAATCACACACACACTATTGAGTTTGAAGCTTTTACATTTTTTAGTTAAATTGTAATTTTAGTTTTTTAAATCCTTAGCTTATGTAATTTTTTCTTTCAACTTAATGTAATTAGATTTTCAATTTATCTTGTAATCAGTTTTCAAGTTAATGAAATTTAGAGTTCATTTATACAATCTGTCATAAGCTCTTATAATCTTCAAATGTTGTCAGTCACTATTCTAAAAGCTTCTAATAAGCTCTCATAAGCTCTTTGAGTCTCTAAGCTCAAATTGAGCTATTAACAAGCTCTTAATCTACATAAACCAATAAAATTAGTTTAAATACCTATGCTTATGGATTATGGACTTATAGATGATAAGCTTAACATGAAAGAGCTTATGGGACCCCTACCAGCTTATCCTTGGATAAGTTGGAGCTTGTAAACAGCTCATTTGAGCCTTTATTGCCTTTGTTTAGCTAAGGCTTTGGTAAGTCCCTCATTTCTATTTCTGTCTTAACTTTTTAGCTTAATAGTGCTTAATTTTTGCTTATTTCTTGCTTATTAGTGATTATTTCTGTCTTAATATGCTAATTGAATAGGATTGATTATCTGTCTTTGATTAATATAGCTTAAATCATAGTTTGCTTCAATATATCTCAAATCTGTCATAAATGCTCAAAAATATTAACATAATAAGTAGCTGTTAGATTCTGGCTTATTTGTTTGTTGTTATAGCTTTATTAAGGTGATTATAAGTTAGTTATTATCTGGTATTCAAACTTTGTTCAATAGATTTCAATATTACAAGTTTAAATGGATTTTGAAAATTCTAAAGGGGTGTTTGGGATAACAGACTTGGCTACAAGTTAAGACTGCATTTGGCCAATTTGTCTTGTGTTTTTGGTTTAAAATCTCAATTTAGGTTTGTTTAAGCTAGTGTCATAAGTCAGAATAGGGTTAATCCAGTTTTCATGAGTTAAGTGTTCATAGGCTCAAAACTGTCAAGTGTCATTTGCAACTTAAGCTTTAATCTTTTCTAGTCTTTGTCATAGAATTAAAAGCTTTTGATTTTTGAGTTTTATAAGTGCTAGGATAGTTTCTTTAATCTGTCTTAAAGGTTTTAAGTTTTGGTTCAAAACATGTCAACTGCATCAGCAGTTGTGACTAACAAAAGGCCATTTTCTAGTTGCATTTTCAGAAGGTATAAGTAGATTTTAGGTCTTATAATTTAAAGCACAAATAGATCTTAGGCTAGTTATCATCTGTTTCAGCTTAGTTTTGAAAAGGTAGCTTAATTATATATCTGTTTTTAGCTTTTAAAATTGCCTTTTGTCTTTTCATTTTCAAAACAAAACTCAGCATGATCTGAGTCTTAAGTCTGTTTTCATAGTGCTCTTTCATTAAGCTATTTTGTTTCAAAATCATTTTCAGAAGCATTTTTAGGTAGCTTTTTAGCTCTAGATTAAGCCTGCTTAAGTCATTTCCCCATAAGGATCTAAGAGCTTATTGAAAAATAAGCTCAAAGATCCCTGTAGGGACTGTTTGGGTCTGTCATTAGTTAAAAGAGCTTATTAGGTTTCTAGCTTATTGTTTGTTCTTTTCTAATAAAAGTTAGCTTATTAGTCTAGGATTAGCTTAATAATAGCTTATCTTGTCTTAGCTTTAGCTTATATAGGTTCTATAGCTTATTAAGTTTCAAGTAAAAAAGAAAAGAAAAAAAAAATAAAATTAGTAGTTAAGTAGTTTCTGTCATTTCTTTAAGCAATTTCCAGCTTATTTAGGGCTTTTCAGCTTTAAGTGTTTTTATTAAAAGTGTTTGTTTTTAGCTTATTTACAACTTTTCTTTTATACGTTTTTAAAAATAAAAAAAACAAAAACCAAAGCCTAGGACTCGAACCCACAGTGCTTAATTTGCTTATTTTCTTTCCTTTTGCTTTTTTTCTTGTTTAGACTAGCTTATTAGTTTGCCTATGTTTTGCTTTCCTAGCTTTTAGCTTATTGTTAGCTTTTTAAGTTGTAAATTTTAAATAAAGAGCCAAAAAGTAAAAAAATAGTTTTAAGAGTTTTTTTGTCCTATAAGCTAGTTTTCAGCTTATTTAGTGATTTTCAAAAATAATTTCTTTTATTAAAAGTGCTTATTTTCAGCTTTTCTACAACTTTGTTTTTATAAGTTTTCAAAAAAAAAGGGAGGGTGGAAATCGGGGGTGAGCAAGGCTCGAACCCCCCGACCTCAACACCCTCAACCTTTATAACAACACAACACCACACACCACTACCATCGTGCCCTGGGGTCTTTTTCATTCTAAGATTACAAAATCTAATACTTGTATACATTTTCCCTTTTTAAGCTAATAAGCTGTTATAGCTTTTTACACAGCTTATTCGATAAGCTGTGTAACTAAGCTTATTTTTCCTAGGTCCGTATTAGTTCAAGCTATTTTCCATAATTTTTTTAGAATTTTTATAATTAGTTTAGTATTTTTAAACATTTATTTTTGTTAAAAACTTTAAAAAATCATAAAAAATAGAAAAATAATCAAAAAAATATAATTCTTTTTTAGAAAATTTTCTTTTATCGTAAAGTTTCTAGGAAAATTAGTTTTGCTTTCGTAGGGTTAAAATTGCAAAATTTCAATTTTTAAAGAACGAGATTCGTTTTCGTTCACGTTTTTCGTGTTTTTAAGCTCATTTCAATTCTGTTTTTGTTCTAGTTTTCTTTAAACTTACTTTTTAGTCAATTAGAGTCTATTTAAAAAGAAAAATTCATTTTAGGTTTAAATTTGGAAATTTAGGGTTTTTAACTGCCATTTAGGGTTCCCGTTTTGCGTTTTTAGTTAAAGTTTAATTTCCCGTTGTTTGTTTTCGTGCTTAATTGTTATCATTTACTTATTTTAATTGTTTTTTTTAATTCGTAGAAATAGATAATCAAATCAATCTTTGTTTCCAATTCAAATCATTGTCCGAACAACAAACGTGGTCTCAATTTCATAAATCGTTGGGAAATAACGACCCGGGAATCATACTTCCCGGTTAATATACGTATTATAATATATATATTTGTGAAGATTTTCCTTCTACCTTTGTCCTCAAGGGTAGTTTGGTAATTTTCTTTCATATTATATTTTATTATTACATGTGTTGATTAGGTCGCATACAAAAGAGCGTAAACAAGTATAAATTGATAAACATAAACAAGCATACAATGATAAATCAAGAAATCGAGATAAACAAATACCAAAAATTCTGATCTACATAATAATGGTTAATACCCGAAGTTATTAGCCTTTAAACGTCATAATAAATACAAGAGCAATTATTTAGCCAAGGTAAACTAACCGAGTTCACGAATGATACCAAAAACTGAACGATTACTAAAGTATATGGAATTACATGTTGTCTCCTTTGGAATTGATTACGTTGCTGATGTGGTGTCGTTGTATGGTATATTTAAGATGATTCAAGTTTTAAATTTATATTTTGCCGACTAAACCAAAAACAACACTTTAACCGTCGATTCAAATGCGTGAATCAATTGGCTGAAAGCCAACATATCAATATTTTCTAAAAAGCACTAACACCTTTATATTATATTGAAAAGAAAACTGAAATCTATTAATATAAAACAAATTTAAAATCATGTACCACTGAAATATGAATTTACTAAGAGTGAAAAATATGGAGAAGATAGCAGCGACAAATATGGAGAATATAGAAGATAGGAGAGGAACTGAAATAATTTATCATTATGAAGATTAGCAAACGTTATGAATTCTTGAGCAGTTTGTCATGATCATTTAAGTCTGTGAAAATGAATCATAAAGACTGAGTCTCCATGAACTCTTCATATTCAAGTGCTGCATTGTCCTATTTTTAATACTGCCTCATTAAATATGTGAAACTGAATCTTATATTATATAAGATATTCGAGTGTTGCATTGTCCCATCTTTAATACTGCCCCATTAATATTGAAACTGCCCCTGCAACACCAGTTAGTTTAGGCTCGTACATACATTGATAATTTACTTTTACCTACGTTTGGTTCTCCTACTAGATTGGGTGAAGTTGTGCCTGATAAAATTAATATTTACGCTTGGAAAATATTGTTTGTGATAACTCCCCCACGAGATTAAATCTATCTCTCTGTGGGATCGATATCCCTTCTATTGTTTTGCCCTATATTGTATTTTATACTGAGAATCATGCTCACTATCTTTTCTTCCTCTGCTCTATGGCTCGCTTCTATGGCGTAAAGTATTGGACTCGTTGGTGGGAATTTTGATATTCCTGAATTTTCTTCCCTTAAGAAGATTATGGATTACTTTGTTTAAACCTATCGGAATTCCTAAAGTTGTTAAGGATGTTTTGGAAGGCGTCTTCTATGTTATGTGGTGGGTGATTTAGAAATTTCGCAACCAGGTGCTTTTTGGAAATTCTCGGCCGCGTTTGGATCTTCTCTTTGATGAAATTGTTTTATTATCTTTCACTTGGTGTTCTAATAGATGTAAAAATAATATTAATGGATCTCTGTATGAGATATCCTAGATCCTTTTCTGTGTAATTCTTCTACTCCTTTGCTAGTTTTTTGTTTTTAAATAATCTGTCATTTTTGTTTTTTTTTTTTTTTTTGGTTGTTGTTTTTTTGTTTTTGTTTTTTTTTTTTGTCTTCCCTTTTAGTTTTCCTGTTTTTTTATCACAAAAAAAAAAATGTGAAACGAATCTTATATTATATAAAATTTGAGTGTTTGCAATGTCCCATCCTTAATACTGCCCCATTAAATATGTGAAACTGAATCTTATATTATATAAGATATATGAAAACCTACCTTAATTTTAATACTTCCTTCATCCCAAAATTATTGTACTCCAACAAAAAGCACACAATTTAAAAAAAGTGCATTTATTACAGGTTTATCTTTCTTACTTTTTAGCAGAATGACAGCTTTACCCTTACCTAATCAATTAAAGTCTTCATTAAAGTTTGTAATAATAATTTGAAACAAAGGTAATATAGTAAACTTGATTAAATTTCTTTATCAATTTTTAGTAGTGGACAATTAAATTAGATATTTCAAAAAGGAAACATGGACTATTAATTTGGGACGGAAGTAGTAGTTGTATTAACTTCATTGGCATATTGACATATTATAATAAAGCTACACTAAAGAGATATTCTATTTGATGGGTAAAAATATATATAAATAAATGCCAAAACACAGACTTTTGACATTGATAACGCGCATTTTATACATATATGTGTGTCGTGTAACACCCCCAAAATGTGTCGCAGCGGAATGGTAACCGAGGGCATTACTTCATAATACAACAACACAAGATATAAGAGAATGACCTCTAAATGAGTCGTTTAAAAGATAATCTCGTTGATTTAATTAAAATTTAAATAGTTATAACATTTGTCCCAAAGTTGCATAAAGATGAAAGACTGAAAATAATACAACGAGATTGATAGTTTGAATGCAAGTAGAAATCCATGAATGAAATCTTAAAAATTTAGACTCCAATGCACATCAAATACGTCAAGCAACTTATTCACCTGAGAAATACGTGCTTAAAAGTGTCAACATAAAGTTGGTGAGTTCATAGGTTTAAGTAAGTAGTAATGTTGGATCGCAAGATTTCAAAGTATGTATTGCATAGAAACAATTATTTAGAAAAATTTAATTCACTATGTACACTATGCTCATGACACTGAAGCTAGACAAAGTATAATGTACAAAGTCAGTTTCAGACAATTTAATGTGTCCCAGTGAATGCCAATCAGTTTCAAACAATCAAAGTAAGTGTTCAAGTGAATCCGACGTGATATATGCCTGTTGGCCATGTTTGGCACCAATCCTAGACGGAGATGGCAATCCCAAAAGTTCTATTTATAACACAAGCGCTTATACAAAGTAATTAAAAGTACAGGAGAGTGGGCATAGTGGTTATCGGCTACTTTATGCGCAAATCTGCAATCATTGTAAAGAGATTATACAGTATTGTACATGCGTCCTTTGGAAAACAAAGTCATGTTTATTAACCCCGAAGATTTGTAAAGATAATTGCAGAGAAACAAGTTTGTAATAAAGTATTAAACGAAATAAAAATGAGTAATGTTAAAACGAGTATGTAAACGAGTATGTAAACGAGTTTGTAAATGCGTATGAAAACGTGTATGTAAACGAGTTTGTAAATGAGCATGTATTCTCCCCTAAAATATTTAAATGAAGTAAAATAGGGGCCATGAAACTCACCTCAAGTGATGGAATTGATTTCTAGATAAATCAACTAGGAAGGTCATCACAAAGGACTGGTATGTCAACCTATTTAATTATAGGTCGATTTAGAATAACGTATGAAAATATAGACAATGCACTATATTTTATCTTGTTATATCACCACCTAATAGTTTTAGACTTAGCTTATAAATCAAAATATTGCTTTCGTTAAGTTTACCACTTTTATTATTTTTACCACGACAATATATATATATATATATATATATATATATATATATATATATATATATATATATAGTCTAGTTAATTCAAATAATAATATTTATAAATTATAAAACGTGTATAAATATTATATAAGTGATGCTATATTATTTCCTAAGGTTTTTATAGTCTAAACGGACCCGAAGTCCGAAAACACTGTTTTACTATTCATGTCAGGAAAAAGTGTGCATGAAATTTTATATAAAAGTTGTCTAGTTTTAATGAAGATTAACTCATTCATATTACACTTTTACACTTCGAAAACTTGCGTCTTTTTATCGAAACATCATTTCGAGCAACATTCTGGTTTTATATTTAAGTCGGTTCGGACCCAAAAAGCCCCAAAAACACGAAACGAAATCTAATCATACCACATTTTTACCTAAAAGCTGTCAAAATATTATAGTTGCCGACAAACTTTAAAAATTCATATCTCCTTCATTTTACATTCATTTTTTGAGTTCTCTATATGCATGGAATCGTATTGGAACGTACTAACACATTTTTAATGTTTTAACTCGTCAAAAAATCTGTAACTCACTGTTAAAAACCTAATGTTCTAAGGGGTGTTTTACACAATTTAAAACTATAATTTTAACCTCATTTTTACAAAACAGTAACCTCTAATCTAACCACTTCAACCTCATTCACAATCAACACATCCATACTAACCTAATCCTATCTAACACTTCACCATAATAAGAACAAAACATGAAATAATTTATAAAAGTGTTTAAGCTAGTTTATGAATAATAAACTTGATAATATGCCTAATAATCATTAAAGTATTGTTGTTCTTGATTTCTTTGAAAACATTTATAAAAGTTTTACTAGTTGGTGATATAATTTAATAATCTTGGTTTTCATGTATGTAAATACATTATGTAAGTATAGAAATATGTAAGAACATAATCAATATGTATGAAAATCAAAAGAGTAGATGTAGAATGCTTACAAAGCTTATGATTAAAAGAAACCCTAGTCTTTGATTTTAACCCAAAAACCTTATCAAAAACCCAAATCTTGATTTATGAAACCTTAACTTAGATCTTGAAAAAACCCTTGCTAAAATAGAAACCCTAACTTAGAAATCACCTTAGAACACCTTAGATAATACCCTTTATCACACTTGTATACTTGTAATATCAAGATAATGGAAACTATCAAAACTTTTATGGCTTATTTGGTGCTGTGAGCTTATATGGAGAAGAAAGGGAGTTTTTTGTTTGAATTTTTATAAGTGCCAGAAGTAAAAATTTTGGTAATAGGGATCACAATAAAAACTTCATTTCGAGGATAAATGAGAGAGCTAGTTGTTGACCATATATAGACAAAAAAATATCTAGGGTAAACTATCTAACATAATCCTTAAAGTAAGGGAGGGGGTGGGATTGTAATTGATGTGTAAGAGAGTGGTCATGTAAATTTATAGTAGAAAGTTGTAACTAACTATGAAAAAGAGTTCAAACATGCACATGGTTATTATAGTCTAATGTAAAACTGGTATTGTTTGTGGTTTTATATATGGTATAACCGTCCATGTTGGGTTGTGAGTAAGTAATTATCTAATTTATGTGGTATTGGTATAATAGTGGGTTATTTGTAAGTGTAGAATGGTGGTAATATTATTACATACATGCATGAAAGTAAAAACGCGAAACGTAAACATGTTTACTATCGTATAAAAATAAATACGAAAGTTATACAATTAACTCATAATAATTATATAACAATTGCTTGACGTAAACATTCTAATTTATTTAATGTCGATTTACGTTAATTGTTGATTTTCGGTTTAGGTGATTTAACTTAACGGTTGAAATTAAATGTAAATGCGTAAAAGTTCAAAGTAAATAGTTTGAGTTTATTGACGTAAAATGACTTAAAATTGTGGGTTGTTACAGTCTCCCCGTTTTAAAAGAATTTCGTCCCGAAATTTAGTTTGAGTCGCCTTTCAGTGTGGTGTTGGTGAAGAGGTGCGGATACTTATCTTAATCCTCCTAAAATGTGTTAATCAACTTCGTTTTCTTACTATAGAGTGTATCATTGGGACGGGTTTCAACTCTTTGTTTATACCATAAAGATTTTTGTTCTCAACATTCTCCTTCCTAATCGTTTAACTTGAGCATTCCAAGATTTGTGGCGGTAGGTTCAAATTTATCGTTATGACCAAAGTTTATCTCTTATCGGCTTTCCTCGTTCCTTTTGAATTATAGATCAATATGATACTTGTCCTTTCAGGGTGATAACTAATCTATACCTATGATGGCGTTACCAATACTAATCTCTACGACATTATGCCGACTTTGAATGGGTGCTTTATTAATTTCCATAATGACGAGTAAGCTCGTTGGCGGATTGTCCTAGGGTGACTAGCGATGCGTCTTAACTTTTTGACATAGGATTTGGCGTAAGATAATGTTGAATCTATGTAGTAAGGTAGTATAAAGGTCTACTTAGTTAATGTGATTTCTAATTCAGTTTCCCGTAACAGACACGTTTTATGAATACACACACAAAGCTTTGCTTTTCGGGGAGAAAATTAGTTTTGACAAAAATTTTAAGGTGACTATTCTCAGCATGGCATGGTTCTTTCTGAATTAGACATAGGTGATCAGGCTATGTATAATTGAGGACTAACGATGCAATGCTCATTTTCGTCAAATTAACGTTATGCATAAAGCAATATCAAAATAGTTTTATAGTGTGATAAATTAATTCACAAGATGGAAACAAGGTAGTTTATAGGATGACAACAAAATAGTTTTCGAGAAAACCGTAAGATGGTTTATAAGATGATAGTTAAATAGTTCATAAGTGATAGTAAAATTTTCATAAGGTAATGGTAAAACAATTTTTTTCATGGTGATAATAAAATAGGACTTAAGTGGATATCAAATGGTTAATGTAGATAAAAAGTAGAGGCCAATGCCTCATTCATGAATTCATTGTTTATCAGATGGATGTGAAGAGTGCATTTTTGTATGGCACAATTGAAGAAGAGGTTTATGTTTACCAACCTCCAGAGTTTGAAGATCCAGAGTTCCCTAACAAAGTTTACAAGGTAGAAAAGGCTTTATATGGCTTACATCAAGCTCCTAGAGCATGTATGAGACCTTATCTACCTATTTATTAGAAAATGGATTTAGAAGAGGGACTATCGACAAAATTTGTTTAATCAAGAATGACAAATGTGATATTCCTAGTTAGGTAGGTTTATAAGATGACATCATCTTTGGGTCTACTAAAAAGTCTTTATGAACAGATGATGCACAAAAGATTTCAGATGAGTTCTATGGGGAGAAATCACTTTTTCTTTAGGGTTGTAGGTCAAAACAGAAAGATGAATGGATCATCATTAGCCAAGACAAATATGTGGTTGCTATTATGAAGAAGTTTGATTTTACCACTGTGAAGACATCAAGCACTCCCATAGAGACTAATAAAGCATTACTCAAGGATGAAGAAGCTGCAGATATGGATGTTCATTTATACACTCAATGGATTAAGAACATAAAAGTACCTAACAGCTCTAGAGCCTGACAATAATGTTTGCTGTTTTGCTTGTGCAAGGTCCAAGTTACACCAAAGACTTCACATCTTCATGCTGTGAAGAGAATCTTTAGATACTTAAAAGGTCAACTTAAATTGGGCCTTTGGTATTCTAGAGATTCACCATTTGACTTGGAGGCTTTTTCTGATACTGATTATGCTGGTGCTAGCTTAGACAGGAAATCACAATAGAGGTTGTCAATTTCTTGGTAAGAATGTTTGATTTCATGTCAAAGAAAAAAAGCAGACTATAGTTGCCAACTCCACTACTGAAGTAGAGTATGTTGCTGCTGCTAATTGCTGTGGACAAGTGCTATAGATCCAAAATCAATTACTTGATTATGGATACAATTTTATGAACACTAATATTTTCATTGAACAAATGAAAGGCACAATCGTAAAAGTTAGAATCCATTGTTCATCAAATACAAGCACAATGAATTAACCATCACTCATTAGGGATTACATAGAGAGAGATTAATTTAAGTGATCAAGATTTCACACTTGATCACGAATGTTGTGTCTGATTTACTCATAAAGGCTCTTTGATGTTTAGCAATTTCAATAGTCTGATTGCAAGTATGAATGCTTAACCTCTAAATATTTGATTGAGGGGGAGTCTATTTTGTGTTACAATGAAGCTGATTATACACAAAGGATGCTTGTAATGAAATGAAATGTTGCATAACTACAAGCAGAAATGGGTGAAGGGTCAGGAAATCCCACTGAACCCTAACACACATCCAAAAACTGCTTCACTATCTAATCTTGAACCAATCACTATTCCATCATTATCTTAACCCAAAAAGACTCAAAAACCTAGAAAAAAAACAACAAAAAAAAAAAAAAAAAAAAAGAAAGCCAAAAGTGGACACTGATATATCTTAGTCTAGTGGACCTATTCCCTTTGTATCATATAAGAATGTCATTAAGGAGTGGTAGACAAAAGGAAAGGGCTGCCACAACTGTCTTCTAGCTAGAAGCAAGCAGGACAATGGTAACATAAATAGGACCCCAATCCTTGGCAACACATAATGAATCTTTTCCCATCAGGAACTGGTTCAGATCGTGTCCTCATGTGCCTATATATCAATTGGGGGTGCAGAAGCTCAAATTAGGTTTGAGGATGCATCTAAATAGTCTAATGATCCACCTCTCTCAAGAGTTAACACACTTGGAAGTGGGGAGGACAACATGAAACTAAAGGAATTGATGGAACTTTGTTTTTTTTACTAAAACTGCCTGAAAAGGGCTCTGATTTACATAACAAAAAAAAAAAAGAGTGACTTTGTGAGCAAAAAGAATTAAGAGATATAGTGAGCTGAAAAACAGAAAGAGAGCTGTGTGATATAAAAACAGATAGAGTGAATTGGTGAGATGAGAGATATTGTGAGATTAAAAACAGAAAAAGAGAGCTTGTGAGAATCAAAATTGATGATGGAAATGCTTTTTGGAATGAAATTGAAGTTAATACTGGTGACTCAAAGTTAATGTTGCTACGCATAAACTTACTACTACCAGTATTAGTTAATGCTGCTAGGCATAACGTACTACTGTTGGGTTAGTTAATACTGTTAGGCTTAACTTAATGCTGCCAGTTTAAGTTAATGTTGTTGAGGGTATTTTATAAATACTTCGATTAAGGGTTTTAATCACTCATTTGTTTGATTTTACACTTTGCTATACTCTCTAATCATAAACCCTAACTCAATTTCATCTTTAATCATCAAAACCCATCACAATGTCGACCCCAAAGTTTGCTGAAACTCACAATTTGGTTGCGTTTATGGAGAAACCCGAAGAAAGTAATGGGTTTGAAGGCATTATTGATTTTTTGAATGCAAGTTCTATCAAATATGCGTTAACGGTTAATTCTGTAGTATATGAATCATGCATTAAACATATCTTGGTAACTACAAGGTTAAATAGGACAGTTAATTGGGGAACTCCAGATACCAAGCCCTTGTAATAAGGAAGAAGGTGATCATCAATGAGACAGTGTAAAATGATCTTATGTTAGAAATGCTGAAGGGAGGGTCACTGTCTGCCAAGATGAATAAATTTTTTGAACAACTGTACACTCATGGGTATAAAATCCCTTACACAAAAGCTACATTCTATAAAGCTATATTTCATCCCAATGTAAATAGTCGGTAGATAGTACCAAGTATCGAGGCATGATAGGTAGTTTATTATACCTAACGGCAAGTAGGCCCGATATCATGTTTAGTGTCTGCCTCTGTGCCCGCTTCCAAGAGGCTCCCAAAACCTCTCATCTTGAAGCGGTTAAGCGTATCTTCCGATACATTAAAGGCACTACGCACTTAGGATTATGGTATCCTAAGGGGACCGGCATAGAAACCGTAGTATATGCCAACTCTGATCATGCGGGAGATTATGTGGACCGAAAGAGCACTAGCGGTATTTGTACGTTCATGGGATGTTGTTTGACATCTTGGTTCTCGAAGAAACAAACCGCTCTTGCTATATCCACTACTGAAGCCGAATACGTAAGCGCCAGAAAGGCATGTCAACAAGCACTATGGATGAAACAAGCTCTCATCGACTACGACGTACGACTCGATGACGTTCCCATCATGTGCGACAACAAAGGCGCGATTGACCTTAGCAAAAACCCGGTGCAACATTCTCGTACCAAACACATCGAAATACGTCACCACTTTCTTCGTGATAATGTCTAGAAATGACATATCTCAATCGAAAAAGTGCCATCCGTCGACAACATCGCTGACATTCTTACTAAACCCCTTAAACGTGAATTATTTAACTATCTACGTCTTGGTTTAGGAATGATGGAACATATTCCATAAATTATCTTAGTTCGCTTCTCTTTCTTCTGTCTCAATTCTAGTCCGTGTTCCATTCCGTGTTGTGACAACTTAAATACTTCATCCGAAGTACTTTAAGCATATTTAATTCGCGAAATGAAAATTAAAATGCCACTCCTCTTTGTAAAATTTTCGTCAAAAACCAAGTTCAAAAACCCTTGGCTGAGGGCGGCCCCTATATAGGCGGCCCCCTAATATATTTGGGGTAAAAATTTATTGTAACAATCTTATACACGAAATAATAAAATATAATATGAAAGAAAATTACCAAACTACCCTTAAGAACAAAGGTAGTAAGGAAAATCTTCACAATTATATATAATAATACGTATATTAACTAGGAAGTATGATTCCCGGGTCGTAGTTCCCCAATGATTTATGAAATTGAGACCACGTTTGTTGTTCGGACAATGATTTGAATTGGTTCGAAGTTGATTTGTTTTCTAAAATCCTAAAAGTGAGTCATTTAAAGGGCAATTAAAACTAACCTTAATAATGGGAAATTAAACTTAACTAAAAACGCAAAACGGGAATCCTAAATGGCAGTTAAAAATCCTAAATTACCAAAATTAAACCTAAATTGAATTTTTCTCTTTTAATGGACTCTAATTGACTAAAAAGTAAGTTTAAAGAAAACTAGATTAAAAACGGAATTGAAATGAGCTTAAAAACACAAAAAAACGAGAATGGAAACGAATCCCGTTCTTTAAAAATTGAAATTTTGCAATTTTAACCCTACGGGAACAAAACTAATTTTCCTAGAAACTTTACGATAAAAGAAAATTTTCTAAAAAAGAATTATATTTTTTTGATTATTTTTCTATTTTTTATGATTTTTTAAAGTTTTTAATAAAAATAAATGTTTAAAAATAACAAACGATAATGAAAAATTACGAAAAATTCCCAAAAAGTCCTAAAAGTGATGAGAATCCTAGGAAAAATAAGGTTGTGGTCACAGCTTAACGAATAAGCTACGAAATAAGCTTAAACAACTTATAAAGCTAAAAAGAGAAAATGTATATAAAGAATAAATTGTGTAAACTTAGAATGAAAAAGACCCCAGGGCACGATGGTTAGAGGTGTGTGGTGTGTGATGTTTAAAAGGGTAGAGGATGTTGAGGTTAGGGGTTCGAGTCTTGCTCACCCCCGATTTCCATCTTCCCCTTTTTTTTATTTTTGAAAACTCATATAAGCAAAGTTGTAAATAAGCTAGAAACTAACAACTTTTGTGAAAGTAACTTTTCTGAAAGCTTAAAAATAAGCTGAAAAGAGGCTTTTTAAATCACAAAAGCTTAACTACTTCTTTTTGGCTTTTTTTAGAATTTTAGAACTTAACAAGCTGAAATAAGCTGAAACCTAAGAACAAGAAGCACTTTTATACTAATCCTAACCTAATAAGCTAGTTTAAATAGAAAATAAGCAAAGGAAAACAAGTCATAAGCTAAAAATTCAAATAAGCTTTTAAACACTAACTTAAAATCTAACAGCCTGAAAGGGCAACTTCAAGCTTAAAATTAAGCTTATAAATGGATCCTTAGGCCAAGAAGCTTATTACCTACTTAAAGCACAGCTATTAAGCTGCTTAGAATTGCAAACCAAATTCATTTTGTAAAACAGATAAGAAAAGAAAAAGCACTATGAAAAAGCTACAGGCTACTCTTGGTATTTTTGGATTTTTAATGAAAAAAAAGCTAATAAGCTAACACTACTGACTTAATAAGCTTTGTACTAATTTAAACTAACATATTAAGCAAACTAGGACAAGAATTAAACAAAATCTTAAAAGAAATAAGCAATTAAAACTCTAAAAAGTACTTAATAGAAAATGACAACCAAACAGACCCTGCAGGGATCTTTGAGCTTATTTTTCAATAAGCTCTTAGATCCTTATGGGGAAATGACTTAAGCAGGCTTAATCTAGAGCTAAAAAGCTACCTAAAAAATGCTTCTGAAAATGATTTTGAAACAAAATAGCTTAATGAAAGAGCACTATGAAAACAGACTTAAGACTCAGATCATGCTTAGTTTTGTTTTGAAAATGAAAAGAAAAAAGGCAATTTTAAAAGCTAAAAACAGATATATAATTAAGCTACCTTTCCAAAACTAAGCTGAAAAAGATGATAACTAGCCTAAGATCTATTTGTGCTTTAAATTATAAGACCTAAAATCTACTTATACCTTCTGAAAATGCAACTATAAAATGGCCTTTTGTTAGTCACAACTGCTGATGCAGTTGACATGTTTTGAACCAAAACTTAAAACCTTCAAGACAGATTAAAGAAACTATCCTAGCACTTATAAAACTCAAAAATCAAAAGCTTTTAATTCTATGACAAAGACTAGAAAAGATTAAAGCTTAAGTTGCAAATGACACTTGACAGTTTTGAGCCTATGAACACTTAACTCATGAAAACTGGATTAACCCTATTCTGACTTATGACACTAGCTTAAACAAACCTAAATTGAGATTTTAAACCAAAAACACAAGACAAATTGGCCAAATGCAGTCTTAACTTGTAGCCAAGTCTGTTATCCCAAACACCCCTTTAGAATTTTCAAAATCCATTTAAACTTGTAATATTGAAATCTATTGAACAAAGTTTGAATACCAGATAATAACTAACTTATAATCACCTTAATAAAGCTATAACAACAAACAAATAAGCCAGAATCTAACAGCTACTTATTATGTTAATATTTTTGAGCTTTTATGACAGATTTGAGATAAATTGAAGCAAACTATGATTTAAGCTATATTAATCAAAAACAGATAATCAATCCTATTCAAATAGCATATTAAGACAGAAATAATCACTAATAAGCAAGAAATAAGCAAAAATTAAGCACTATTAAGCTAAGAAATTAAGACAGAAATAGAAATGAGGGACTTACCAAAGCCTTAGCTAAACAAAGGCAATAAAGGCTCAAATGAGCTGTCTACAAGCTCCAGCTTATCCAAGGATAAGCTGGTAGGGGTCCCATAAGCTCTTCCATGTTAAGCTTATCATCCATAAGTCCATAATCCATAAGCATAGGTATTTAAACTGATTTTATTGGTTTATGTAGATTAAGAGCTTGTTAATAGCTCAATTTGAGCTTAGAGACTCAAAGAGCTGATGAGAGCTTATTAGAAGCTTTTGGAATAGTGACTGACAACATTTGAAGATTATAAGAGCTTATGACAGATTGTATAAATGAACACTAAATTTCATTAACTTGAAAACTGATTACAAGATAAATTGAAAATCTGATTACATTAAGTTGAAAGAGAAAATTACATAAGCTAAGGATTTAAAAAACTAAAATTACAATTTAACTAAAAAAATGTAAAAGCTTAAAACTCGATAGTGTGTGTGTGTACTTCCTTTGTGCCTACTCTGTATATTGATGAAGGCTCTTCTATTTATAGGCCTGGATGAAGCTTCTAGGTGACGCGAAGTTGCTTATATTGCTACATCAATCTATGTCCTTGAATCTCTTTAGCTTCTCTTGGATTACCATTCTTTGGTCGTTGGATTTGATTAAGGTGGCTCATCGGCGTTTGCCAGCGTGGCATTCCGTGTGTTCAAGACTCGTGGCTTTTGTGCTTTCTTTTGCGCTCATTATAGTGTAAAAACCGAATATGATTTTTATTGTTCATTCATTGCCCGCGTTTGTCATGTCATTTGGGTTTCACCAATGTGGAAGCTGAAAATGACGTTTTCCTTTTTCTAGGTTCGTATTTGGGTACTTGAATTAAAAGGCACGTCTTCCAATTTTAATTTACCCTTTGATTTCACGCAGGTTAATAATTGAAGGATATGAAGAATTAGTAACAACAATATTTCCCGTGTTTTACTTTTTATAAAAGGAGGTGGGTGTTTGACTTCTCCTTTGACCCGGGCTTATACATTGGGCCATGAGTGTGTTTTAGGCTCGGGTAGAGTTAACAGGATAGGGTTTTGGGTTTTATAAGAGTTAACGGGTGTTAACTCTTTATATATTAAAGAGTTAACATCGTTAGGGTTTAGGGAACCATTGTTGCAATTTGGTTTTCTTTGAGGGACTGTTTTGGGAATTTTTAGGATTTTTGTCTTCATATGGTTGACTTTGGTTGACCAAGGGTTGACCAATGTTTGACTTTGAAAGCATTCTTCTGGCTCTTTTACACTCTTTTCTGTTCCGGTGTTCGCATTTGTCCAGCTTTGACTGTTTTCTTGTGATTTTTGCAATATCCGTACGTACACAATCACAAATACAAAACAAGCAATATACAAGCATTTTAAGCACAATTTTGTATTTTATGGGACATTTTTGATATAAAAATGATATGTGTTTTCACACATATCAACCGTCGGTAAATATGGGACCGCCACCAGCAAGTCACAAAATGGGACACTTAAACAAAAAAAATTCAAAATAGAAAAACAAACACCCCCTTACCTGCTTCCATTGACGAACACGATTCAAAACCCACCAAAACTCAAAATTAACCATCTAAACATCAATTGAAGATTAAATTCTCACTCATGAAATCATACCACCTTTGAAACCTTTCGAGGAAATCATCCGGGAAAATGTCTTCTGTTTGTGGGGTAATCAGGATCATGTTCCCGCGTGTCTTTGTTTTATGCTTTACTGTGTCGTACACTCTGAAATATTCAATCTTGCCTATTACATGGCAAAACGAATGGAGTGGGTCACTAATCAAGCTAGGTTAATTCTACCCTATGGTATACTATTAACCTGTTTGTTTACATTCATCATGAATGAATATCCCGAGTTGAATAACGAGTCATATGTCTTGTACGATCATGTCATGACTCCTCTTGTCGCTCAACTAGAGCGAAAACCAAGAAGGGATCATTGCATGAGAAGAGGTCGTCATTCCACTTCTTCTTCTTCCGCCTTCGATCAACCATCCTCATCTCATCTCAACGATGATGATGACCATTGATCGTAGTACATGGCTAAGTGTGAAAGCGCATTGAAGTCCATTTTTATTTGATCACTTTTGTCAATATGCATTAAGTCCATGTTAATCACATTTTCTCCCCTTATCCAAAATGTTAATCCCTTGATATTTTGGATATCAATTGATTAACCGTTCGGGGACAAAATGAGATATGCTAGCAGATTGGAACATGTTATTGCTCCCCCTCAACTTGTGAGGGATTATAAGATGGTACCGAGTACAATTATTTAAAAAATTTTGAATTTACTAAGAAATTCTTAAAAAATTTATACTCGAACACATCTTATGTTTTCACCAAAAATCTACACTATTAATGATCATATTCACAAGATAAAAGTATTTACGAGGATTGACCTTTTTAATATGAGAACAACATATGATAAATCATATGGTCCTTTGTAGAAGCCGTAGGTCACCCCCGTATGGTCTTCCACCTACAAATCTCTCCAAACTCCGCATTATCCTCCTTGTCTTTAGCCTTTTGTCAATCACCTGAATCATAGCTCTTGCATTTGCTTTGTCACGTTGGCTCTAAAAAGTCTGTGGCAGATACTCCATTCGAATTCCCTTGAGGCGATCATTTAGAGCAGTCCGAACATCATTGAGAGTGCCATCGCTGAACTTGTGTAGTTCGTCAATGCGCATCAATCTGTTCTTCTTGTCTTTGTTCTCGTAGATGAATCCTCTTGGATCGAAGTATGGTGTACAAGCATCTCGTCTTCTCAGATTGGATCTGTACGTGTCAGGCTTTGTGAGGTTGAGTTTCTTTTGATAGCTTCTTCAACAAAATTGAAGATCTCCTTACGCCTTTGGATGACAACATCTTGTGAACATTCTTAAGGAGACATTAAATGCAATACGTTCTTCAATGTTGAGATTTGTCAATTTTCCTTGCACGAGAAGAAGCAGCATATCTTCAATGTCTTGGATCCTTAGTCTGTGGAAGTCACCTTCTTTGAACTTGTAAAGAGCGTCGTCATCCCTTCGTAAAGTAATCCAGTCAAGATGCTTGTAGTCTTGCCATTCGACTATTTCCACCTTTGTGACAGCAATAATCCGTCTTTTTGAGTAGGAAGTCACGACTGATTCCTTGTTGGTCGCAAATGCAAGTAACTGTCTTCGCTTTTTTGCCCCAATGTGAAATTCCCCAGGAGGGCGGAATTTGTTCAAATTTGAACTATCATTTGACTCACATTGAGTTGGGGCACTAAAGTCTTCTATCCATTTGATAGGCCGGGTAATTGCCGCCGTTGTCTCTCGTAACTGAATTTTTTAGAGTACTTACGGCTTTTGACTACCAACCACAGTAGTTACTCAAGGTCTTATATTGATGAAGTGATGAATTACGGTATTACATGACGACCTTGGAGAATTTGGAAAAAAAAGACTAACGGTAGTGGCTTTCGCCGAATCATGAGGATATTGGAGTCCTTCGGGGTTTGGATCCTGATCCAATTTTTTCGGTTGTGGCTTTGTAGATTTCTTCACAAAAGTATTTCAAGTTTCAGTCAAACACTTTGCATATGCCTTTCATCAACTCAAATGGTGGACCTGCTAGCAATTAGGTGTTTAGTGGTTTTTTGACATTTATGCGGTTTCATCACAAAGCGGAGGAGAAGCAAATGTAGTGTATTTTGTTTCTTTTAGTGTCGGTTAGTTCATCTGAATGACTCTCGAGGTTCTTGTCTTTGTGCCAGATTGCTTAGCAAGGTTGATCCAGATTCTCATGAACGGCAGGGAAGGAAACAGACTTTATCCATGCATGATCAGGAGAAGGTAGTCGTGTAGGTTGTTGAAACCAGTCAGGAAGATGTTGGACCTCTTCTTCTGCTTGTTCATCATGGACACCTGTTTCAAACTCCTGGTGTGCAGGTGCTTCAAAGACATCTGTAGTTTGCATAGTTTCCTCTACCGGAGCAGATTGGCTAGCAGATTTCTTGTGAGTCTTAGATCCTGTAGTAGTAGTCTTTCCTGCTGTCGTGGTTGTCGTTTCACTTGGAGCACTGGTAGAAGCGGGTTCTTTTCCTGACCTTCTTCTTTTGGACCCCCGGTCTGTTCCAGCGGAGGGTTCTTGATCATCATCTGCCCCGTCTCGAGGTCTTTTTATTGTGACCGTATCGCCATATGTATCTAACAGAATTTTGTCGGCTTCATAGGCATCAACTAATGCCTTGTAGAGCTGCCTTTGAATGTCTGACCTGTTGATAGAGTTGTTAGCTTCCATCTTGTCAATTAAGATCTTTTTCAGCTCTAGTTCTGAAAGATTAGCAGCTACAGCATGAGACGTGTTGGCTTCCTTTGATGATCGTACCAGAACCTCAGACTCGAGTTGATCGATTACTAACTTCTCGATTTTTGGAGTAATTTTGGAGACTTCCTTTTTGACTTGTTCCTTGATTACTTTCTTCATTCTCCTTATCGATTGAACAGGAAATTGTTGATTTGCAGTGTTAGACTCTTCTAGAATTCTGTCATACTTCAATTGGACTGCAACATCCACTGCTTCCTTCATTTTATTTGCTAGATATTGATCAACGATGCCAGGAATGGAAGAGAGCGCTTCAGCATATTGATTTGTTTGTCTGAGTTCCGAGAAGTTGTCTTCTAACGCTTTTAGTCTGTAATCAAAGCCAAACAACGAAGCAAAGTTAGGAAGATTTTGTAGTGAGGAGCTTGTAGTGGTAGCCGGTGTCTGAATTGGTGGTTGTTGTATTTGAAGTACGAGAGGATTCGGTGTTGGAGGACGATTGGTTGGTGCAGAGAAGGATGGTTCCACAATGGCAGTGACATGAGTATCAATTAGAGAGGTGGCTTCAGCATGTTGTCCAAAAATATCGTCCACACCGGTATCTTGATTTGGATTCAGCATATTGGATACGAAGCCAGATGATACAGACGAACTCTGTTGTTGACCATCAGGATTTACCGGAGTTAGGGTCACATGAGTGTCTTCAATTTCCTGGGTTGCTTGAACCTGGGGCAATATAACATCTGACATTTCATCATCTCTTCCTTCAAGATTGGTATTGGTGTCTTCGACCGCCTCATTTCCTTGATCCTCTTCATGTGTACCATCTTCATCCGACTTTTCTCCTTCAACATTCGACCCTTCAACTTCTTTGTCACTGTCTTCGTCATCTGATGATGAAATATGAGAGGGTGTGTAAATTGTAGGATCGAAAGAATCATCTTCATCAGTTTCCTCTTCATGTATTATTTCATCATCATGAGTTGTGAGCTTTGGATGAATAAAATCATCACCATCATCTTCAGATTCAGTCTGTTCTTCATCATCATCATCTTGAGCTTTCTCATCATCGTCATGTTCATCGTCATCTTCATCATCCTGTGTAGGTTCATTAACTTCATTTTTATCTTCATCTTCATCATCTTAAGCTTTCTCATCATCTTGATCATCGTCACTTGATTTCCAAGAGATATCAGCCTCTGAGTCATAATCAGGTACATCGGGAACCCCTGGTGTAACACCAGTTCCTTCATCTGCACAGAACACTGGACATGAGAGCTGTGAGTTTCTTGACGGCTTCTTTTTGGATTATTTTTAAGTGCTCAGCCTTGTCAATTCCGCCTCAGAGATAGTCTCCAACTCTGTGAGTCTTTGCTTCCTTTTTCTGACTTCTTTTCTTTCTTTTCTTCGAGGGACTGTGGGGGCCTCATCTTAATATGGTATCTGTATCAGCTTTCTTCTTACTTCCTTTCGTCTTTGGAGGAATCTTTCCTGAAGCAATAGCATGATACTCTTTGTATGATTCAGAGATGCGGATGTCCTCGTTTGTTAATCTGTTGGTAAAGATAGGCCCCGTACAACTGAGTGGTCTTCATTCCTTGAGGATTGACATTGATTGTTGTGAACATTGGGTCAATCTCTGGCATAGTGCCAATTGACCTGGTTGTTTTCTTCGAGAATGAAGGGTCTTTATCCATGACAAAGTTGACGACTAACTGGTGTAACGAGGATGTGCATCGCATTGCCTTCTTCGTATTTTTTGTTTCTTCAATCTAGAAAATGAAGTCCTCCCACAGAAGATATGCATAATCAACATTCTTCTTATTGTACATACCCCACAAGATTTGAGCTTGAGAAAGACGAAGACTGTCATAGGATGGTTTACCACTGAGACATTTGTTGATGATAGCAGCAAATGATCTCCAGGGTTGATGCAGTTTATTGACATTAACGTCAGTGATCTTCCTTATATCTCCAGAGTGACCAAGACTAGCTAGAAGGCGATGAATTTTCCTTCTACAAGAGTGGTTCTTCAAACTTCTTATTACGACTTTAGGGCAAATTTGAAGAATGTCTCTGAATTGATCAAGACCGAGAATGTGCTTTTTGTTATTCATTTTGAATCTGACAGATCGGTTATGAACATAAGCAGAGGCCCAGAATTCTTGCATATAGATCTCTGGAGCATCAGCAGTGACTTGGAATGCCTTGTAGAAAGGAGTGAGTTTTAACACATCGTAGACCACTTGAAGAGTTGCTTCCTTTGATGTGACATCCGAGCTTAAGCGAAGATTACATTTACCAATCTTAAGTCGGTCAGCAGGAGCAACTAATGCATCATCCAAAGCTATCTGATCCGCTATTGAGATTTCCATGAGTCTGTTTAAGAAAGAGTGAGTGCAGTTTATAAGAAGACACAATCATTCATTCATGAGAACCTTTATGACTTTTAGCACTTTTGAAGATCAATCTACTTAGATAGACTAATAGCGTATGAGACAAAGGCACCTATCCTAACAACTAAGTTGAATGTAGTTAACCTTGGTTTTGTCAAGCTTTTACTGTCTATTTTAAACTAAGCGATTTGTTTAATTTAATCTTAGTTAGAAAAATCTGATCTTAAGTGTGTTATGTCAAAAATTGGTTAAGTATTGATAACATCTTCACTCGTTCGGTCCTCAAAGAAACACCTTGATCGGTTTCTACTAAATGTCACTCGTTCGGTCCATTTAAACAAGCACTCGTTCGGTCCATATAATCATACAGTCGTTCGGTCCTCACTATGAGTTGCTCGTTCGGTCCTCACTAACAGTCGCTCGTTCGGTCCTCACTTTCTGTCTCTCGTTCGGTCCTCACTATCTTTCTTTCGTTCGGTCCTTACAAGGATTCACTCGTTCGGTCCTTACGATGATTCACTCGTTCGATTCATACTGAATCCCCTCGTTCGGTTCTTACTAGATTTCACTCGATCGGTCCAATTAGTGTTTCACTTCGTTCGGTCCGTATTACAAATCACTCGATCGGTTCCCTTTACACTGACACTCATTCGGTCCATATTGTAAATCACTCGTTCGTCCTCATTTTAGTCATCGTCGGTCAGGTTAGATGACACTCGTTCGGTCCATATTATAAATCACTCGTTCGGCCCTCACGTTTAGACACTCGTTCGGTCCGTATTATAAATCACTCGTTCGGCCCTCACATTTAGACACTCGTTCGGTCACTCCACTGTAGCTAGATATAGCCATGGTACACTCCGTGTTCGGATCGTTCATTGATTATCGATCGCGGTCATACTGAGTAAAAATTAACCCTTTCAAGAATTTGATACCGCAACACCAAAGTCAATTAAGTCCTGGATGAGCGCATTTCTGTTTTCAGGATAGTTATGATATAAATTGTAACACCAAAGCCAACTAAGTCCCGGATGTAGACAATTAAATCCTTATGTGTACCTCTTTTATCAAATATTTCTACTCATTTTATGAATAAGCTTAGAGATTGACCGGTTGGGTAAACCATTAATTGGATCAGATAGAACTCTTCTCACATTTTAAATAATTATACTCCCAACACTTCCCCCTGGTGACTCAAATGATGCATACTGACTAATGATGAGATGTCTCTTCCACCATCTGATTGAAATAATACACCCGAAAGAAACAAAGAAAGGCCTAAAATTTAAAGAAGGTAACTTCAAAAGAAGGCCATGGACTCTATCAAGTATGCATCTACTCCTTCCCCCTTGCTGGTTTCGACACCTCAGAATCAGCAAAACCTTGTACGCACACATACTCGAGATCATGTTTGTAGAATAAATAAGCTTAGATCTATCTCGTGAGAATCAACTTCAAGGCTTTTAAAACTATATGATTATTTCTAAACATTCCTAAGTCTTTTACAACTATGAGGTGTTGGTAATATTGATCGAATGTAGTATAAAGCCTGTACTCACTAAATCTCATATTGCAAATAAGTCCCTAAAGTTTGAAACAAATGACATCTAAAGCCCTTGTAGTTAATATAAATTAACTCCCCTTTAAATTGTTATCCGTCATTATCAAAAACTTTATTTGTTTATTCTGTAACTTATTCTGAAAGACCGTTAAAAGATTATTTGATGACGTTTTCTCCCCCTCAAATAATGACTCGTTTTCTATTTAAAGAGTTGTTGTCATTGTTTAAGTGGTCGAATTGTCTTTGAAAATCTTTTTGTGATTACTAAAAAACACCGATTCATTATGAAGACAACTTTTTACCAATAAAAATAAGATTTATCTTGTTTTAAGTACATAAGAAACTGACACGTACACTTATGGAATATAGGAAGCACGGGTTGTGATGCAAAGTAATCACAAGCCTTTGCATGGTCATAAAGTAGACCATGCCCGAGAATAAATTCCCGTTGTTAGGAACAACTGTCTTTTAGACGACATGTTTTCCTCAAGGTGAAAAGCGGGTTACTATCTGAAATAATAGCAAGCCATATGGCATGTTTTGAAAAAACATTTGAACTTCTGCTCGAACTTCATTTACAGGCTTGTATCATTGTTAAATGACATTTCTAAGACCGTAAATGTTATCGATTTCAGAAGACATGCCATTGTAAAACTTCTTTTTGAATTTTTCTCATTTTTTAATTTTGTATTTTGTTTTTGAAAAGTTTATATAAAAGAAAATCTTTTTGGTTTTTCTGATTTTATATTTTTCTCTTTTGGTTTTATAAAATTTTATAAAAAATAAAAATGAAAATAAAAATCTTTTTGTGTTTTTATGATTTTAAGTATTTACTTATTATACAGGATATTTGAATAGGTACCACCACTATTCATCAACTTCATCTGCCAATTGTTTCAGAGTATCCGGCGTAAAACTCCGCATTCCCAGCTTGTTGATAAGAAATTCAATTCTTTCTCGGCCAAGAGCTTTAGTGAAGATGTCCGCCAATTGATATTCCGTATTGACAAAGTAAAGTTCGATCACACCATTCTCAACATGCTCCTTGATGAAGTGAAACCTGATGTCTATATGCTTGGATCTGGAATGTTGAACGTTGTTGCAGCATAAGGCAATAGCGCTTTTGTTATCACAGTACATTGGAATTTTATTGAATCCAAAGCCATAGTCGGTAAGTTGTGATCTCATCCAAAGGACTTGAGCACAACAACCGGACAAAGCAATATATTCAGCTTCCGTACTGGATATCGCAGCGCTTTTCTGCCTTTTAGACGACCAGCTTACAAGTCTATCACCCAAAAGTTGTATACTGCCAGATGTGCTACGGCGTGTATCTTGACAACCAGCATGATCCGCATCTGCAAATGCTGTTAGTGCAAAGGAAGAATCCTTCGGATACCAAAGACCCCGATGTACGGTTCCTTTTAGATACCGAAAGATCCTTTTTACCGCATTTAAGTGCTTTTCGGTAGGCCGAGCCTGATACCGGGCACACATGCATATAGCAAATTGTAGGTCAGGTCTACTGGCTGTAAGATAAAGGAGGGTGCCAATCATACCACGATAGTGTGATGGATCTACAGCTTTCCCTTCTTTATCCTCATCCAGTTTGGACTTCTCCACCATGGGAGTATCCACTGGGTCACAAGATTCATAGCCATATTTCTTTAGTGATTCAAGAGCATATTTAGATTGATTTATGAAGATGCCTCTGGGACTTTGAGAAATTTGTAGTCCTAAGAAAAATGAGATTTTTCCCATCATCGACATCTTGAAATTTGAACACATTATTTTAGCAAATAGATCATAAAGTTCAGGAGTAGATGCAGCAAAGATAATATCATCGACATAGATTTGTACTAGAATTAGTTCATTGCCTTCTCTACGGATGAACAGAGTAGGATCCACTGAGCCTTTGGAGAAGTCATTTGTATCCTTCATTCATTTTTCCATCTAATATCACAAGTTCATTTTCCATCTCTCTACTCTCTCTCACTAAAATGGCTTTCATGTGGTTTCACTCACCTAGACCACCGGATCATGGTTTACGTAGACCTTCAATTGGTATCAGAGCCATGGCAACATACTCTTGGGTCAGATTTATTCTTTATGGTCCGTTTGGTTTTGTCACTTTGTTAAATCAGTCGTTGTGTTTTAAGCCGATTTTGTATTCATTTTTTTGTGATGTTGCAAGAAACTGTTAATAACAGTTTGGGTTTTTTTTATGAGTTTTTCCTTGGTCTTTCTTGTTTTTTTTTCTCATAAAATCACATACTTTAAGTTCTGGTCAAGGTTTCTTCTTATTTCCATGCTTATTAAAGTTACTGGTTGTTTTCCTTGGTGTTTCCATATATGACAAAAGAAAGGACGGTTTGATTCTTTGTGAAGGAAACCGATCTAGTCTTTTTTGGTACAACCGAACGAGTCCAAAACTGTGAGAACCAAACGAGTTTTTTTTCACAATGACAACCGAACGAGCTATCAACAAGGAGGACCGAACGAGTTCTACACAATGACAACCGAACGAGTCTATTTGTTGTGTGGACCGAACGAGTTCTTATTGTATGAGAACCGAACGAGTTACAACCTTGGTGGACCGAACGAGCCTTACACAGAGGGAACCGAACGAGTCCAAAACTGTGAGAACCGAACGAGTTTTACAAGGTGGATCGAACGAGTTTTACATAGTGTGAACCGAACGAGTTTCACACTTTGTGGACCGATCGAGTCATAGACTATGTGGACCGAAACGAGTCATAGTCATCATGGACCGAACGAGTCTAACCCTTGACAGCCGAACTAGATAGAATCTAGTTAGAGCAGATCTAAACCAGACCGAGCCAACTCGGTAATTAGTAGAAGAAGAATCAGACTCAACGCACAAACCATAACAACAATAATCCTCATCAATTACATCACAACCTCAGTATCAAATCTCATCAACTAATCCACCAAACTAAATCCTAAATCCCATCGTCACATGATATTATCCCACAACTCTATCTCCTTTAATTCTCAACAAGACTCAAAACAGAATCAACGAAAACAAAAGATCTCAGGTTATAGCTTTTCGTGATAAGCAATCAATTTTCAAGATTTTATAAAAGATCAATCAAACGAAAGCATATAACTCATCATTGATCTATGCTGGGTTTAACCGTTTTCATATTCCAATGTAAAGAAATGATGATAACAGATATGTTATATTATTTCCTTGTTTCGATTAACAAACACAAATCAAACACAAGAAAAATCTTCGACCCTACCTGAGACCCTCCAAAGGGTCTTGATGCCGTAAGTATCTTGAGCTTTTCATGGGTTTCAATAACCAAACAAGATTCAAAGGGTTTGTGTTAAGATCTCAGATTCATAGGGTATGGTTGAGGTCTATGTAAGTTTTGATGTGGCAATTATGTCTTTGGAGGATGTGTCTTAGATAGTTTTGTATCCATATTTTTCACACACTTGAAACTGATCACATTGAGAAACCAGCTGTGATCTGATCTTTTATGCTTCACGATCAAGAGGACGCACGTTTGGTTGATAATATAGAATTTCCTTCCTCCTAAACCACCAGTGAGTGATGCCATAGACCGCACTGATGTCATAGACGCGGTCGACTCTCAGATCCCAGCCAACTGAACTAATTCCTTCGAAGGCCAAAAGTCTAGTAGAAACATGCGGCTTTGAGCATTAGGATAAGGATAAGGCAATTTTTCGCTCTTTGTGCGCTGTCACAGATAATCCAGATCCTTATGGAAGAAAATTGTGGTTTAATAGTTTACCTGATCCTGGTTGTCCTCCTAAGGCAGTGTTCATATTATATTTTGTGGAATTTGATGACCCTTTAGTACCAAGTCAACCTAAGTTGTCAGCATCTTATGGCATTCATCCATCTAGTATTGAAGAAAGACGTTTGTTCTTGTGAAAGGCTTTAACAAGGTTAAAGCTAGTTCCTTCTAAATCAGCTTTGCAGAGCTTCTGCTTTCCTGTTCGTCTCAGAACCCATGTGAGTGAACGAACCAATATCAACTCTTTCCTTTGAAGCTTATTTTTCCTCGCGAACTTTTAAACGGTGTGGCGGGAGCATTTGCCAGTAGTTGTCTGGTTCTGTGGAAATCATTTTGTGAATGGTCCATTCTGGTTTCTGGTTACAGGTCTCTCGCGTTTTCTGGAATCGGCTTTAAACCACGTAGTGGTCGAACACCTTGGGAATGTGAGCGTTGTCCAGTGTCCTCCATATCTGAGACATTCCCTTCCTTCCTTCTTTGAAATGTAAATCTAAAAGATTGTTCAGAAGTGTTCTAATTCGGGGATCAATCTGTGCATCGAAGAGTCAACACCAGCCTCTCTTGTGTCATGATCTGCACCATTGAGGAGAGAGTTAGATGTTGTATGGAAAGCAGATGCCTCAACTCCTTGGTTCTTGCAACTTTTTGTCCACAGCTTTTTCGGAGGAGGTTTAGCTGAACCCAGAGGCGCAGAATCAGATCTCCTCCGCTTGTAGAACCCAACCTGGTTTGATCCAGCTAAGGTGGGCCCTTCATCGAATCATCATCATCACTATCATCTTCTCTTTTGGTTCGATTCACCTTGGCTTTCAACTTCCTTATCCATGACGTCTTCATCCGCTATCAAAGCTTCCAGAGACGCAGGTATAGACGGGAGTTTAGTCGGTTATTTGGTTGGCAACTTCTCTTTATTCATGTGACTAAGAGAAGCACTCTTTGAATCAATTCTTCAAGAGCAACTTCATCAGTTGACCTGAAGAGAGTAAGTTGACTCTTTTTTTCTCCTCACCATGGCCTTTTGCTTTTATAATCTCTCTTTGGACTCTTTTCAGTTTCTGATTCTTGACAACTTTGGGCCCGATGCAACCAGAGTATGATCTCGACTAAAATCGTTGCAAGTGTGTCGTTCAAGAACTAAAGGAGAGCATCATCAGTTTTGTATCCTAATAATTATCAACAGCCGTAGGATACTTGGATCTTATTGAAGCCAACACATCACAGAGAGTCATCTTCTTCACTTTCAGACATTCTCTTATTCCAATCTTGCCACTCTTAGCTGAAGGGCGATGTCTGGAAGTGAATTTCAGAGATATGTGTGATTGTTGTAGCTTCCGAGTGTTGATTGGTGGAGGAGATGCCAGTGAATGAAATGGCCTGAAGATGTGACATCTGGTAAGGAAGCAATCACTGGAGATTGAAACGGTATACTTGTCTGATGACTAGAATCATGTATAGGGACCAGCCTCCTCTCTACTTAGATTTCGCCTGATCATCTTCGTTTTGGTTTGTCATGAAGAAATTGAAACGCCCAAAGTTAAAAGTGTCATCGAATTTTCATGGAAGACATAGAACCAGAAATGACTTTCTGGTTTATCATCGCATGGACACTTCGTGGCTTTAAGAGCTTCAGGTTTTCATGACCGTTTGGGTAGGCTGTTAAGAGGAATTCCATCATCCATAGAGTGCTCAGGGTTTTGGTCCAGCAAGAACACATGTAATTTTTTCCAGAGTCTGATCCATCGGGTCTTCGATCATGCTTCAGGGTATGGTCCCCAGCCATAGCCTCATCGGGCTTTTTCTGGTCCTGAACAAGGAATGCTACTCCTGATGGTTCTGAAGGCCCCACGTGCTACTTCATCTTGTTCTTTGTCACCTGTAGGAGCCATCAGTTTCTGTATCACTTTTTCTTTTGTTCTGAATCCTACGTGAGGATGAAGATTCATGGGATCACCTCTCTGATGTAGCATCATCGGGTCGAGAGAGGACCAGTTGTAGAACCAGGAGGAGATGGACCACTCACGCTAGCAAGGATAAACTGATCATAGTTCTTTTCTTCTTTGACAGATCCGATCAGGAAACTACTTGTTCTCAGTTACAACGGCCCTTCCCTTGTCCTACTACTTCCATGCAGTTGGAGTTCTTCTACACTGGATCCCTGATCGTCACTATCCTCCAACAGTGCCCGACCTTAGTGCAAATGGCCGGATCTAACTAAGCTTTATAGCCTTTCCAGGTCACTTCATCACCTTCGCCTTCTCCCTTTCTTGAGGTTTCCAAACTCTACTTCTACTAGTTCAGAACAAGGACATCATCTGCTCTTTGAGGAATAGATTCTTGTTGAGCGTCATCGTCTTCGTCAACAAGTTGGAAAGCAGCTTTCCCTTTTCTAACTTTCTGTGGGAAGGCTTACGCATGAAAGTTTTCTTTGTCGTAGGAGGAGATGGCTTGGTTTGTTTGACTGTGGTGGTGGTTTGGGGATTTTTTAGGTGTTGCGAACGCTTTGTTAGCAGGTTTGCATGCTTGCACTTCTTGAGGGGTTTTCTTTTATTCTCAGCAACCCTTTTCAGATAGACTTGTGATAATAGAGGAGTTGGTTGAATGGCTTCAGTTATCAGGGGATCGGGAATTGCCATTCCAAACACTTCAACTGACTCACCTTTAGGGACAAACTTGAGATTTCCTAAGATATAATCATCTCCTGTGTGATGAACAGCAGAATCAGGACGACGATGGATGTTGTTATTACTTGCCAAGTAATAGATTATCACTCTGGAAAACATGCAAAGGATAAGGAGATGAGATACTTTCTTCTTTGGGTTCTTCAGACCTGGCTTTGTGGGCTTGCTTTGTGGGAGAAAAAGTCTGGATCCCGTGAGTAAACTCTTCCCATATCAGCTCTGCATGATCCACATTAGTTTGAGTGACTATTCCTCACAAGTCAAATCATTTAGCAGCACTGGGTGTCTGGGTTTGTCACTGCCAGATTTCATTCCTGTCAGCCCTGGTTGACAAGGATAAATTCCATCCAAGGTTTTGATACACATAATGCGTCCGTATACTGGAGACAATTTCTACAGGTTCAGATATCCCACTCTTTAACAAAATAGACAAGTCACCGTGGCACCAACGGAGGTAACTCTATGGTGAGCTGGGTTTGACAGGTAGTAATCGCTAATGCCTTTCTGAAGGAAGATCAGCACTAGATCGAACCCTTGTTCATCAATGACAACTGTAAAACCCAGTCTTCGCTTTATATGACTTTTTCCAGAACTGTTGCAGGTAGATAGCCGGAACATTTGCTGAGGCAGTGAGTGCTTGGAAGAAGTTGGTATTCCTCAGAATGTCCACTGATATCTAAAAGATGGGGTTCTTTTGAATCTTTTGTGCATTGAAAAGTAGGTTGCTTTTCCCGATTGTTAACCACTGAGAGCGAGGTACAATCTGCTCATCTGTTCTTGTAGGAGGTTGAGCGGGAACAGTTTGTTCTGCCATCGTATTCTGCAAAAGAGCATTTAACAAAGAAGACAAATATTGCAGAGAAACGAAGTTAGAGAGAACGTTAGCATTGATAAACGTCATGTAACTGCATGATTGATTAAAACAGTTGTAACTCTGGTTTGATTAAAATCTACTAATTATCCAACAGGATCAATTACTTGTTAACTAAGCCCGGATGGGGTTTTAGAAAAGCAACTGGGTCATTCGAATGGGCCTTGATAGATTATTGGGCTCAAATGGGTCAAAATATGAAATTTAGCCCAAACCGCCGCTAGGCAGAATGCCAACTCGCCGTTAGGAGAATTGAGCAAACCGCCGCGAAAAGGAGCGGGTTGAATATTTTAATGAATAAAAATATTCGACCAAACCGCCGAGAGACAACCCGCTGTCAAGGCAACCCGCTGTTAAGGCAACCCGCTGTTATGGCAACCCGCTGTTAGAGCAACCCGCTGTTTAGACAACCCGCTGTTTTTAGGCAACCCGCTGTTGTCAACCCGCCGTTTAGGCAACTCGCTGTTGTCAACCCGCCGTATGACAACTCGCTGTTGTCAAACCGCCATTTAAGCAACCCGCTGTTGGCAACCTGCCGTATGAAAACTCGCTGTTGTCAAACTGCCGTTTAAGCAACCCGCTGTTGGCAACCCGCTGTTTTGGGCAAAACGCTGTTTTAGGCAACCCGCTATTTTGGGCAACCCGCTGTTTTGGGCAACCCGCTGTTTTGGACCAGCGGGTTGAGAAATTTATTAATAAATAATAAAATAGACAACTCGCCGTTAAGAAATTCACGTAACTCGCCATTCGGGCTATTATCTTAAGATTCAAACCCCGTACCTCCTATTTCAATACTAATCACTTCCTAAGGCATTCCTATGCTATAGATGTACATTGCTACCATTCTTTACATCAAATACACGTATATCTACCCTTTAAAAAGCAACCCGCCGGTAAGAATCAAGGGCAAGTCTTTTATTAACGTTTGGGAAATGAATCCATACATCAAACCTTATTCATATAAGCCTTATGAACAATTCCCAACATCTAACGCACACCTTATAACACTACATTGGCATTTATGTCTAAAACGACCCTAAATCTATTTTTTCTACACCTTTTAATGTGTATTCGATCGATTCCATTTTTGATATACACATATAATAAATGATATAGATAAAGGATCTATGATTAC
>BQNB010049775.1:0-10506 GCA_026074375.1 Tanacetum coccineum
GGTTATCTGCATCTATAAAGCCCTCTGGTTGACTGACATAAAACACTTCGCGAAGCTTGCCATTCAAGAAAGTCGTCTTGATATCTATTTGGTAGATAGTCATGTTCTTATTGGCAGCATTTTCAATGAAGATACAAATGGCCTTAATTCTAGCAACCGGTGCGAATGACTCTTTGAAATCAATTCCCTTTTCTTGATGATAACCCTTAGCTACAAGCCTTGCCTTGTTTTTCAGTACCCCTCCAAATTCATCTTGCTTAAATTTGAAGATCCACTTCAATTTAATAATCATGGCAAAATCTAGACAAGGAACAAGCTCCCAAACATCCAGTCATTTGAACTCGTAAATTTATTCTTGCATCGTATCGATCCATAAAGATTCCAACAATGCTTCTTTAAAGTTCTTTGGTTTGACGGAGGTGAGGAAGGCATCAAAGAAACACCACATGGCATCGGTTTATAGTTGTTTTTGTGTTGACCCAAGTCTAGAAGGATTGCCGATCACATTTTCTGAAGGATGACTCTTCGTCCATTTGCTGATGTGTTCAAAAGGTGAGTTGGTTTGTTGCACAATTGATGATGATTATTGAGAACTTGGTTATGAAGTAAGAAGATCAAGAAATAGGTCATCAACAAGTTGTGCTGGTTGTAATTGATCTTCAACACCTTCAGAAAGAACTAGAGACTATGTTATGTGTATTGTTAATGAGGGAACCGATCAAATCAGTAGGTCTTGGAGTAGCAGCAACACGAATTAGAGAAACAACACTTGGTGGGGGATTAAAGTACTCATCGAACATTAGTTAGAACAACAAATCTCATTCATTCTTATTTGGTGGAACATAAGGTGTTGTAGAAGGAGGATTCGGCACGAGTCCTAAACTGATTGTTCCAGGATTCATTTCATGAAGTGCGAGTCTTGAACTGCTTTATTCAGAATCCATTGCTGTCAGATCATCAAAGTCGATATGGATAGTTTCCATAATCTGTCGGGTCCGTGTGTTGTAGATTCAATAAGCGTTCTTTGAGGGAGCGTATCCAATGAAAATGCCAATATCTGCTTTAGGTTTCAACTTACCCAGATCTTCACTATCATTGGTTAGGTAGTATAAAGCACCAAAGACATGAAAATATTTCAGGTCAGGTTTTCTATCATGTTGAAGTTCATTAAGTGTTTTGTTGTGACGTTTACGAATCAATGACCAGTTTTGGGTATAACAAGCCATTATGACTGCTTCTGCCCACACATATAATAGAGCCTTTGAAAATATCAGCATTGTATGTGCAGCTTCCACTAGGGTTTGGTTTTGTCTTTTGACAACGCCATTTTGTTGTTGAGTGCGTGCAACAGAAGTTTGGTGTGATATCCTGACATCTTTATAGTAGGACTTTAGGATCTGGTTGACAAACTCTGTTCCATTATCTTTATGAATGTTTCTTACAGAAGTATTGAGACAAACTTGAATCATTTTCAGGAATTTAATTACAAAATCGGGAGTTTCATCCTTTGATCATAAAAATTTCACCCAAATGAACTGAGTTTAATCATCAACAATAACCAAAATATACTTCTTCCCATTGATACTTTCATTCTCATTGGTCCACAAAGATCCATATGCAACAGATATAGCTTCTCTTAAATGGATTCTTTAGACTTGGGTTTATGAGTATGCTTCTTGCTTTTCCCGAGTGAGCACACATAGCACAGATGGTCTTGTTCGTACTTCAGTTTGGGAAGGCCTCTGACCAATCCTTGTTTGGCAATCACTTAATATCTACAAATACACAAAACTATAAAACCATAGGGTATCCAAACAACACAAACACTACTCAAACACTATATATGCCTAATTTTTTTAAGTCTACACTACATATATACATATTTACAAGTTTATAAAATATACAAAATGACCTTATGATGACGAACACAATATGACAAAGTCATATTGTTCGTTGAAGTAGCCAAAGGTCAGTTTTGTAGTGTCTCCCACCAACAAACTTTTCAAAGCTCCTCATCATCCTTCTTTCTTTCAGCTGCTTGTCAGTAGCCTTAATAATTATATGAGCTCTTTTCTTTTCCAGTGAACTCCATCTTCTATGTGGCAGGTACTCCATTCTGATATTCTTAGTGATGTCATCCAGCGAAGTTCAAAGCCTTGTTAATGTGCCATCGCTTAACTTGTAGAGTTCATCTGAGCGCATTAACCTATTTCTCCCTTGGGTGTCAGCATAAATGAATCCTTGAGGGTCTTGATATGGAGTGTATGGGTCCTTTTTCCTTATGTCGGGTCTTGTAGTTTCAGGCTTGGTGACGTTGATCTTTTTCTGGTAACTTTTGACTCCTAGTTGAAGATCTTCGACTCTCTTTTGAATAACTATGCTTTTGATGAACATTCGTAGTGCTATAGCAAAGTCGGAAACATCATCGCATGAGAGATTGGTGAACTTGTTCTGAACAATAAGGATCAGCATGTCCTTGATGTCGTTGATACGAAGTCTTGGGAAGTGGCCTTCCTTGAATGTGTAAAGGTCGTTATCGGCTCTTCGTACTTCAATCTCTCTCAAGTACCCATACCCATGTTTTCTCATTACATTGACTCGAGTCACTGCCAGAATATGTTTGGTAGAGTATACATCATGAGTAGATTCCAAGCCTCGTGCATACCCATAGAAGGTCTTACGTTAATTTCTCCAATGTGAAATACCCCAAAGTGCATGTTTATCATAGGCGACTTTAACCGGACTACAAATATTTTGAACCATGTCTTCAATGCCTGGAAGATCATATTGTGCGGCCTTTGTCTTTGTTATGGAAGTCGTATAGGTCATAGTCGAAATTCCTCCTTGTAGATACTTGAGATCGTTGTTGAAGAAGTAGTCAACTAGTACCATTTGACAATTCCTATTCATGACTAAAGGGAGGGGTTTGGTAAGATCGAATGGATAATCACCGCCTTTTGGGTTGTCCTAATCAAGTTTCTTCAATAAATCTTTCTAACATTCTTCAAAATCATACTCCAACTCAGCATAATTGGTACGTGTGCCTTTGAGAAGTTTGAATGCTGGCTCTAACAGGGTTTCTTGAGTCAGATTAGTAATCTTCAGGCCATTCATGATGTGTGCAGAGAAGTCTATAAGAGTGATCATCAATTCATCAAAGGTTTTTAACTGTTTATCTATTGAAGATGCAAGGGTCATTAACCAGCTTTGAGTTGGTCCTTGTCGAGGAGTCTTGCTAACATTCCAATTAGGATCTTTAGGATCTTCAGGCTATTTAGGTTTGGTAAACCAGTCATGTTTAGTTGCAACCTTTCTCTTGGGTTCTTCATCATCATTACCTAGATTCTCCTCTTAATCTTGTGGCATAACAGAATCCGAAGGCTCAAACTTTGGTTCCTCTGACTGAACATACTTTCCAAAAGATTTTGATTGAGACTTGGTGCCTTTGGATGAGCCAAACATTGATTCTTTAGTTTTTGGACCTTTTGTTGGTTCTGTATCCTTGCTTGTCTTCCTCTTCTTCAACCCTCGGTCTGATCCAGTAGAAGGGTCTTCATCTTTATCTTTATATTTTTAGCTTCTCTTCAATGAATACACTTTATCATAAGTGGAGAAGAGACTCTTATTGAGGTCATGAAACTTAATAAATCCATCATAGCATTCTATGTGTTCATCAGTTGTCAGATATGATTGACTTTCATCCATTTTGTCAATAAGAATATTGTTTAACTCAAATTTGGTAAGCGAAGAAGTAGCCTCATATGTATACTTTGGTTGTGAAGACTCCTTGGCTAGAACCGCATGCTCAAGTGACTTAGTAACCATGCTTTTGATCATCGGAGGATCAAAGTTAGACACTTCCTTTGGAAGAATCTGAGGTAGATGACTCTTCACTTGCTCTGTGATCCTAGCAGTGATTGATGCCGAAAGGTAGCTCATGAATTCGTCTCTAGTGGCTCCTATTCTTGAGTCTAGATGTTCATCAACTAGAGTAGTCACTTGAGTGTTGGGAGGATCATTCTTTTTGAGTTCAGCAACTTCTTTTTCCAATGTTTTGACTCTGTTGTTGAATTGGAAGACGGATGTGCAATTTGGAAGTTCATATGGAGGATTTGTTTCTTCAGTTTTTGGTGGTGGTGTTGGTGTTGATTATGGTGGTGGAAGAGTGAAGGATTGTAATGATTGTGCGATGACTGTGGACTATACAGGTGAAGAATCAGAGATAACAGAAACATGTATTGTAAGGAGTGTGATTGTTTGATTGCTTGGTACTTCATGATGAACTAAAACATCCATTGGAGAAAGAATTTTCGCATTTGTATGGTGAATATCTAAAAAAATTAAGAATTTAGATGCCAAGTCGGATGAGTGAGAAGATCTAGTAACTGGAACTTCAGTCTTCTTTGGAACAGTAGAAAGTGTCACATGAGCATCTTCTATGACTTGATTGATTAAGATCTCTGGATTTTCATTCCCTTGTTGGACGTTAATCATTTCAGAATCAGTACCCTCGTTTTGAATAAACCCTTCATCAATATTAACTGGTTCATTCATCCTTAAATCCATATCATCGTCGAACTGATTGGTGGTATAATCCATTCCTTCATCTTCATCACCTTCAGCTTTATCTTTAATCTTTGTTTCATCTTCATCATCAGTATCGTTGGACGGGGTTTTAAAAACTCGTCCTCTTATCTTCTTCATCATCTTCAATATCTTCTTCATTTTCCTCTTGATCAGATTCAAAACTCGATTCATTCTCATCAGTTTCATGCCCAGAATCTGACCCTTTTTCATTGTCAGATTGGGTATTGTCATCACCACTATCTCTCTCTTGATTACTTCCTTCACTTCTAGAGTCATGATCATTATTGCTTTCATCTTCATCTTTTCCCCAAGATTCAGCTTCACTTTCAGTGGATTCTTCATCAGTCACATCGGGAACCCCTGGTTTGGCACCAGTTCCTTCATTTGTGACAAAATGTTTGATTTTTGCAGCACTTGTAACAATACTAGAACCACTTGGATGAGTCTTGTGAAAGTCCCTCATACTCATCTTGCAAACTTCTTCAAACTGAGCTTCTTCAGTTAATGCCACTTCAGAGAGCAACTCAATTCCTTTGCATTTCTCCACAGTCACCTTTTCCTTCCTCTTAGACGAAGACATCACAGAAGTATCTCTAATGACAACACTTGTTGTAGGCGCATTAGAAGACTTCTTGGCAGGTCTCTTAATTCTCTTTGACTTCCTTGTAGGTTCTTCAGATGAAACGAGGACAATAGAGAGTTTAGGAGAAGTAGGCTTCTTGAACTTTAGTGCCTTCTTAGGAAGTGTAACTCCTATAACATAGCCAATGTAAGTCATGTAAGCCTTAGTTTCTCGCATCTCAGGACTTGTCATAGACTTAGGAAGTCGAGCTCCATAAATTTGAGATTCTTCCTTTGCAAAGATGAATCTCAAAGTGTTTATTAGATAGTCATCTCTAGAGGTATGCATGCAAATCTTGTTTCTCTTGGAGATTGTCTTGTCTTTAGTAAGGAAGTGGTGAATGATAACTTTGGTGAATCGAGGGTAGTACATCTTGTCTTGCTTTTTGTGACCTCTGTTGTCGATCTGGTAAGTGAAATCTTCCTAAAGTAGTTTAACATAGTCGACATTCTTCTTATAGTACATTCCCTAAAGGATTTATGCTCTAGAAAGATGAAGCTTGTCAATACCAGTTGTCTTTCCCTGTTGATGATAGTGGCAAAAGTTCTCCAATGTTGATGCATCTGATCAACAACAACATCGGTGATTGACTTGATTTCCCCAGAATGACCAAGTTCTTTGAAGAAAGATACAATATCTTTATCAGATGGAAGTTCATCAAAGTTTTGACCATGAACTCTAGGGCAGATCTGAAAGATGTCTTTGAAGATTTCCAAATTGAGGTCGTATTTCTTCTTTTTGTCCATTCTAAACCTGTAGGAATTTTCATACTTGTAGATAGAATCCTAGAATTGGTGCATGTAAACTTCAGGAACATCTGCAGTGGTGAGAAATCTGGAATATCATAGAGTGAGAGCAAGAGCATCCAATACAACTTGAAATGTAGGATCTCTCTATTTCTTTCCAAGATTAAGTCTTCTGTTTCATTTTCCAATTTCAAGCCTTTTCTCCTTAGGAACAAGTTCAAGATCAAGTTTGGTTTGTTGAACAGTGATGGAAGACATGATTCTGCTAAGATTAGTCACATACATTTCATATACAAACAAATATATTTCACTGAAAGACAATCTAATTCATGACAATAGACTATAGATGCAAGACTAATTTTCACTAGGAATAAGGCATACAAATACTAGGCAAAGAATTAACACACATGACAATTAACATGAAATCGAGAGACACGCATAATCGTACAACACACTAAATATATAGGCAAGACAATCACAGAAGGATTCTAAGGAAATATAATCCTAAATTAATCACTAAGTGACTATTTAAGGAACAATTATTCTTAGATTAATTTATATGTTTTGATTACCAAGATATAAATTAAGTGTAAAGTTCTCCAAGTGAAAAGTATGTATAAATCGTCTTTGTAATGTGTATAATTCGCTTGGTTAAATGTATAGTTTGCCTATGTTCCTTGTATAATTCACCTAGCAAATATCATGTATAGTTCGCCTAACTATACATGTATAATTCGCCTAAACTTATAGTCGTGTATAGTTCGCCTAAAGGAAAACGTATAATTCGCCTAGAAGGAGACGTATAGTTCGCCTAGAATAAAATGTATAGTTCGCCTAGAATAAAACGTATAGTTCGCCTGCGCGTTTAGTTCGCCTAGAGGAAAATATATAGTTCGCCTAGTAGACAACGTATAGTTCGCATACCCTACAAACGTATAGTTCACCTGAGCGTATAGTTCGCCTAGAGGAAATTTACACCAACATTTTTTACACGATTTCAAGCATCTAAAACCATTTAAACATGACCATATAGCATCATAGAATCAAACTAACAATTTTTCCACATGAATTAACCACAAAAATCTCAACAAATGCACTTTTTGACTCGTATGAACTCGAAAACCCATGACAATCAATTTTATGTTGTTAAGACATGTTAAGACTCAAGCAAACACTCATAAACAGTTAATGTATCATTCTTAAAGACAAACTCATGAACTTTTACAAGTTATTGGCCATTTCCCATGTTATTCGAAATCAAGAATCAACTAAAACATATGAATATGTTAACCCCATTTAAAACTGTTATAGGTACATTTCCTAGACTCCTATAGGACCAAAACCGCTCAATTAATTTTAGGTTTCATCAACTTTATAAGGTGACGAAATTTCAATCAATTTTTTTTGGGTTTTTTAAGCTTTACTACGATTAAGTCTGATTTATAGGTGTTTAAGCATTAAACAAGTATACCTTAGTGATTAGACACAGGTGAATGTGTTCTTGAAGGTCTGAAAATCAACAATGGAGGTTTTGAGTTTCTTGTTTTGAGTCGTGAGAAAGAAAAAGGGACGGTGGGGGTGTTTATGCTTATATCTTTTGGGTTTTGGCATAAATGCCCCCTAAGGTTTACCAAGACTTCCATTTTTCTAATAAACTTTTCCTAAGGTCTAAAGTAGTTTCCAATTGGAAACATTAGTCCCTAAGGTTTAGTCATCAGGAATATGTCTTACATTTTGCCTTAACACCCCTAAAGTATTGAACACATAACAAATAAAGCCCGATTGAGTTAAAATTAATTAACTCCCTTTTAATTATTCACCCGTTATTGTTTAAAACCGTTTCCTTTTATCACAAATTGATTTTATGAAGAAGATATTTGACATTTTCTCCCCCTCAAACAATGACCTGTTTTTCTATTTAAAGAGCCGTAGTCGTTGTTTGAGTGGTCAAATGTCTTTGAAAATGATTTTTCTGATGAATTTTTGAAGATGATTATATTATTTTTGAAAAACAACACAATAACAAATAAGATTTCTCTTATTTTAACACATAAACGCACTGACACGTACACTTATGGAATATAGGAAGCACGGGTTGTGATGCAAAGTAATCACAAGCCTTTGCATGGTCATAAAGTAGACCATGCCCGAGAATAAATTCTCGTTGTGAGATTAAGTTTTCTTTTTGAAATACTTTCCTTGAAGATGATGACCGGGTTGCTATCGAAAATAATAGCAAGCCATTTTTGGCATGTTTTAAAAGCTTTTGAACTTCTGCTCGAACTTCATTTACAGCCTCATATCATTATTAAATGGCATTTCTAAGGTCGTAAATGTTATCGATTTTCAGAAGACATGCCAGAGATCCATATTTTTATATTTTTCTGATTTTTTTATTTTTGTATTTTGTTTTTATAAAATTTAATAAGAAGTGAAAAATCTTTTTGTGTTTTTGTGATTTTATATATACATATTATACGTAGGATATAAGAATAGGTACCACCACTATTCTTCGGCTTCATCTGCCAGTTCTTTCAGAGTCTCAGGAGTAAAACTTCTCATTCCCAGCTTGTCGATAAGGAATTCAATTCTTTCTCGACATAGAGCCTTGGTGAAGATGTCCGCCAACTGATATTCCGTTCTGACAAAGTAAAGCTCGACGACTCCATTCTCCACTTGCTCTTTTATGAAGTGATATCTGATGTCGATATGCTTTGATCGAGAATGTTGAACATTGTTGCAGCATAAGGCAATAGCGCTTTTGTTATCACAATACATTGGAATTTTATTGAATCTAAGACCATAGTCGGTAAGTTGTGATCTCATCCAAAGGACTTGAGCACAACAGCCAGACAAGGCTATATATTCAGCTTTCGTACTGGATATTGCAGCGCTTTTATGCCTTTTTGATGACCAGCTAACAAGTCTGTCTCCTATCAATTGCATACTTCCAGATGTACTACGTCTTGCATCTTGACAACCTGCGTGACCAGCATTTGCAAAAGCTATTAGAGCAATAGCAGAATCCTTCGAGTACCATAGTCCCCGATTGATGGTTTCTCTTAGATATCGAAAGATTCTTTTTACAGCATGTAGGTGCTTTTCAGTAGGACAAGCCTGATACCGAGCACACATACAGACAACATATACCAGGTCTGGTCTACTAGATGTAAGATACATAAGGGTGTTAACCATGCCATGATAATGTGTAGGATCAACGGCTTTCCCTTGTGGATCCTCATCCAGTTTGGTTTTCTCCACCATGGGAGTATCCACTGGGTCACAAGATTCCATTATGTATTTCTTAAGTGATTCTAGAGAATATTTTGATTGGTTTAAAAAGATGCCTCTGGGACTCTGTGAAATCTGTAGGCATAGAAAAAAATGATATTTTGCCTATCATTGACATCTTGAATTTGGAACACATTATCTCAGAAAACTTATCACATAGTTTAGTAGTAGTAGAAGCAAAAATTATATCATCAACATAGATTTATACCAGGAGGATATCTTTGCCTTTTCTGCTGATCAACAATGTGGGATCAACCGTGCCTTTGGAGAATCCTTGGGATAGCAAAAATGATGACAATAGATCATACCACACGCGTAGAGCCTGTTTTAACCCATATAAAGCTTTCTTTAGTCTGTACACGTAATTAGGATTGTCTGGATCCACAAATCCATTCGGTTGGCTAACGTAGGCTTCTTCACGCAAAATACTATTCAAAAATGTTGTCTTTACATCCATCTGATAGACAATCATATTTATATGAGCAACAAACGCGAGAAATATCCAAACAACTTCTAGTCTAGCCACGGGAGCAAAGGATTCTTCGAAATCAATTCTCTCTTCTTGACGGTATCCACGACCTACCAATCTAGCCTTGTTTTTCAAGATTCCCCCCAATTCATCTAATTTGACCTTATATCCATTTTAAGGTGATAACCATCACTTTATCTAGACGAGGAACGAGTTCCTAGACTTTAAGATGTTAGAATTCATGTATCTCTTCTTGCATTGCCTCAATCTAGCTTGACTGAGTTAGTGCATCTTCGTACGTCTTAGGTTTAACTGAAACTAGGAAGGCATCATAGTTGCAGAATAGGGCTTGTTCATGTAGTTGGAGTCTTGTAGAAACGGGTCTGGAAGGGTCACCATTTATGTTTTGTAACAGATGATCTTTTGTCCATTTACTGAGGTGTTCTGAGATTGGAGTGTCTGAGTGCACAGTAGTAGGAATAACATCCGATGATGAGGATTCTTTAGAAACAGTTTCTGGAATTGGAATGCCAAAATAAGGATCGTTACTCATATGTGCAACCTCAAGGTCATGTGACTCTTCTTCAGCACAAAGAGGAATTATTTAGGATTGTAATTGTTGAGTGGTTTGTGAGGTACTTGGTGAGGGTACATCTTGATCAACAGTTGTTGAGGAAGGTGAACCGATTGACTCAACAGGAGCTGGAGCTTCTTCTACAGGAACAGAGAGGCAACGCTAACTGGAGGGGAGAAGAACTCATAAAATACTAGTTGAAACACGAGATCCCATT